>JAJOZX010000836.1:0-87500 GCA_023014485.1 Bathynomus jamesi | reverse complement strand
CATTGTTCACAAAAGTGCCGATTGATGATATGCTTGACTTTCTCGCCCGAGAATTACATAACTATGATCTACCATTACCTGCACACACTGTTTTGGAACTTATTAAGCTTTGTATCAAGGATTGTAAATTCACTTTCAATGGCGAGCATTATCAACAAGTTTTTGGGATGGCCATGGGCAACCCTTTGTCGCCCCTTCTCTCCAATATTTATATGGAGTTTTTCGAAATTACTTACATTCCGAGAATCCTGGGGGTTGGCATCCCTTGGTTGCGGTACGTCGACGATATTTTGTGTATCTGGCCCATGAATCGTGACCTGGATGACTTCCTCCTTCAGTTAAATGACCAAGTCCCCTCCATTAAATTTACTTTAGAAGTGGAACAAGACAACTCAATCCCGTTTTTGGATGTGCGTGTTCATAGGGATAGCCCGGGTTTTAAGTTTAGTATCTATCGGAAAAAAAAAAACAATTTGTCCTACGTACACTTTTACTCCGGACATGACACCCCTATTAAAAAGGCCATATTTTCCTCGATGTTTCTCCGCGCTCTTAGGATCGCCAGTCCGGAATACATCGATGCCGAATTGGAAAATATCAACGGTATTGGAAGTGAGTTGTGTTACCCATCTGCGTTCATGGAATCTTGTCTTAATAAGGCTAAACGAACCTTCTATCGTGTGAATAATAACACTCGCACCTTGTCAAAGAATATTTTAGTACTTCCATTTTTCCCGGGCTTCTTAAGCATTGCTAATGTACTTAAACTTTTGGATATCAGTGTAGTTTTTTCATATAACAATATTGTGAAAAACATCATAGTAAAAAATAGCCCTACCAATAATTTAGGCATTATCTATAAAATTGGGTGTAAGCAATGTGATTCCTTTTACATAGGTCAGACGGGAAAGGATTTGCAAACGCGTGTAAAACAGCATCAATATTCCGTTAGAACGGGACAGTTGTCCAGTGCCCTTTTTGTCCATTTGTCAGAGTTATCCCATTGTATTGATTGGAATAATGCTTCAGTTTTGTTTCACTCTAGCAACATTGTTAATAGAAATATTCTTGAGTCGGCTATAATTCAACTTACAAATAACCTTAACATGAGTAAAGGTCTGTTTCAACTCGATCCCGTTGCTCTGAATTCCTTCAGAATGGATTTAAACAAAAAGGGCAGGTTGTTAAATCTTTGGTAAAAATTTGTTTTTGTCTTTGTTTCCTTATAAATCTGTAGGTTTCTCTTACAATTTTATTTTTCAATTTTTTGCTGTATGCGTGTATGTGTATGTATGTGTATGTGAGTATGTGCGTGGTCATTGCAGTTAAATGTGGGTGTATGTATATGTGTGTATATGTATATGTATGTATGTATGTGTGTATATGTATATGTATGTATGTATGTATGTTTGTGTATATATATATACGTATATATGTATATATGTGTATGTACCTTACCTTACCTTACAACCTTACAAAGGTTCTGTGCGATGATTTCTCATTTCGCGAAGGTCAAGCTTGTATGTGTATATATATATATGTATATATATATATATATGTATATATATATATGTATATATATATATATGTGTGTGTGTGTGTGTGTTTGTATATATGTACGTATATGTATATATATTTGGTTATGCGGGTATACATGTGTAGTTGTATTATTTGTAATTTTTTCAATTTATATTTATTTTTATTTCTTTATTCTTTTGCGACCTACCGTTGTTTCAGACAATAATTATAAAAACAAATCTTTGGTAATTTTTTCCCTTATGCATATATATATATATATTCTGTATATATTGCGTTTATATTTCGTATATATACCGTATATATGTTGTATGTATTTTTATGGTTCTTTATATATCATCTAGGCATTTTGTTTTCCAATTTATATTTACTTGTACTTTTTTATTCGTTTGTGACCATAATATGCATGATTCAGACAATAACTAAAAAACCTTTGGTAATCTTTCCCTTATAAATTGGTGTGTCTCTCTTAAAATTTATTTTTCAATTTATTATTATTATTTTTTATATACATATACTATATCACTAAGGCATTATTTTGTAATTTTTAATTTTTTTTTTTCTTCCAATATTTATATTTATATTTTTATTTCTTTATTCTTTTGTGACCTGTTCCATAAACAAGCCATTTGAATTTATATTGAAGGTCGGCCAAAGTGCTAAAAGTGTCTTTTTCCCATACAAATGTGTTTATCCTCCCACAATTTTTCTTTACTTACTTTATATATGTATATGTGTATGTGTGTGTAGGTGTATATATATGTATATATATATATGTGTGTGTGTATATATATATATATGTATATACTGTATATATATATATATATATTTGTGGTTTTTTATTTGTCGGTTTATTTCTTTATGGTTATTTAGGCTGTGACATATATATCACTAAGGCACTATTTTGTAATTAATTTTTTCTCAATTTATATTTATATTTATTTTTATTTCTTTATTCTTTTGTGACCTGTTTCATAAACAAGCCATTTGAATTTATATTGAATGTCGGCCGAAGTGCTATAAGTGTCAATTTTCCATACAAATGTTGTTTGCTCCTCCCACAATTTTTTCTATGCTTACTATATATATGTATATGTATGTATATGTGTATGTGTGTATATATATATATATATATATATGTATATGAATATGTATGTATGTTTATTTTTGTAACCTATATATTGCCTTGATCTGTCCTTTCACTCCAGTGTTCCTGAGGATGTCATTAGACGAAAGCGCTTGAGCACCCCTTTGTGTTTCTTTTCCCTTCGTGGTTTTATTCATCATATATATATATATATATATATATATATATATATATATGTATGTGTAGATATGTATATATATATATATATATATATATATATATGTTTGTGTGTATGTATGTTATTTATTTATTTATTTTTTTTATTTTTTTTCTCTTTCTGTAACCTATATATAGGCCGTAACCTTTTATGTACTTCAGTGTTCCTGAGGATGTCATTAGACGAAAGCGTTTGAGCACCTTTTTGTGTTTCCTTTCCTTCGTGGTTTTATTCATCATATATAATATATTTTTTTTTTTTTGTTTTTTTTGTTTTCTTGTTGCACCTAATGTATGTCATCAGTCATCACCACGTATAAATACAATTACAAGTTGCATTATTATTATTATATTATTATTATTTATTATATTATTTATTATTATCAGTAAGAAATGGGACATTTTATAAACGTTTACAACATTTACTAAACGCCCCATTTTTTGCTGTATCGTTATTATTATTTCCATTTTGAGCATTTGCTGAAAGGAGGATCATTATTTATATATTTTTACTGTGTAAGACTGCAGCACATTCATTAATTTTAGAATGTATTAAATTTCAATTGTTTTATGAAAGATGAGCGAAAATTCATTAATTTTAATACATTCGATAGATTATTCCATAATTTTATGGGTAAATAAGTGTAAGAACTGAACAAGGGCAAGCCAGTTCTCGTTGACACCCCCCCCCCTACTGTGTACTGGCTTGCCCTTAACCAATCCTTCTCATTCAGCTATTAGATGACATTCATAAACAACCAACCATCCACTAAGAAGTATTAATTTTAAGATAACAAACCAAACCCTATAAGTTCCCAGAAGTCTTTTCCAAAACTGAATAAAATCGTCTGGCGTTAGCCACAACAAAATCAGTAAAGTGACGCTGGGCACTAATGGGTATAACATTTTGGATCTACGAGTGATGGAGTCTCTCTATGTTAACAAAATGAAACCCTCGCTTAATAATCATGACAATGCTGTTAAATTAGAAATGGTTTGACTCAATTAAGTTTTACTTATTTTGTTTTTTATGAAAGTTTTCAAATTAAGTTTTATTCCTTTTAATTTTTATGAAAGATTTTAATTAATGTCCTCTTATAATAAATAAGTTGTGTTGTATGTCCTTATAGAATAATTTTTGTAACTTTGTACATAGTGTTAGTGTAACACCTATTTTTAAGAAAGGCGATAAAGGTGCGGCGGAAAATTATAGGCCAATCAGTTTAACGTCTGTTGTAGGTAAGCTACTGGAGTCAATAATTAGGGATCGAATAGTCGAACACTTGGAATTGCATAACTTGATTAGAAATATGCAGCACGGTTTTAGGCGAAACAAATGTTGCTTAACTAATCTCTTAGAATTTTTTCAAAGCGTGGTTGAAGTTTATGATAGTCATCGGGCGGTAGATGTAGTGTATTTAGATTTTCAAAAAGCGTTTGACACCGTACCGCACAAAAGATTCATTGAAAAAACTAAGGTTAGAATCAGGGGTGTAGTAATAAATTGGATAGAATAGTGGTTGCGAGGTAGGAAACAGGGGAGATGGGGGTCGTTGATGGAGCGGAGTCGTGTTGGACTAATGTAGCGAGCGGCGTTCCTCAGGGTTCTGTATTGGGCCCCTTGCTTTTTCTTATATATACAGGGCGTCCCAAAAAAATGTATACACACTTTAACAGCTGATAGCTCAATTGATGTTTCTTTCTTTCCACGTTAAACCCATTAGAATTAATAATGGCAGTCAGACTAAGCTTTGAACAAAGGAAATTCATTCTAAAATGCTACTGGAAGTGTGAAAACGCAGTTGAAGTGCAAAGACAGTTTAGGAGGGAGTTTCAAACAGATCCACCAACGCGACTTACCATCACTCGAATTAGAGATAAGTTTGAAGCCGATGGAACTGTTCAGAATGTCCACAAGAAGCGTTCCGGAAGACCACGGACATCGACAAGCCCCACAAAGCAAGAAAGAGTACTGGAAACGTATCACCAAAGTCCAAGAAAATCTGTGCGGCAAGCGAGTCGTGAGGTAGGAATTTCAGAATCGTCTGTCCAACGCATTTTGAAGCGCTGTCAATGGAAAAGTTACATTCCAAGATTAGTCCATGCTATTAATGAAGATGATCCGGACCGAAGAGTGGAGTATTGCGAGTGGTACTTGGCACGATGTGGATGTGGATTGGACGAAGGGGTTTCGTAGAATACCCTCCGCGTTCACCAGACCTCACACCACTAGACTTTTTTTATGGGGATACTTAAAAGACAAAGTCTACGCTATAAAACCTGCAACAGTCGCTGAATTGAGAGCAGCCATTGAACGAGAATGCACACAAATACCAAACGAAATGTTTCGTGATGTTTGCGATTCCATTGCTTCGCGTTATCAGCAGTGCCTGGACCAGAACGGACGTCAGTTTGAAAACAGGCGTTGACAAAACAATTAAATAATGTCTGTAGATTCTATTACATTTTGAAAATGAAATGTATTTTAATAAACACTGCCTTTATAAGTATTTAAAGTGTGTATACATTTTTTTTGGGACGCCCTATATATATATATATATATATATATATATATATATATATATATATATATATATTAACGATTTAGATGTCGGCCTAGTCAGTACAGTTTCAAAGTTTGCGGATGACACGAAGTTGGGTGGTAGGGCAATTAATGATGAAGATAGAGGTAAAATCCAGGAAGATCTGAACAAAATCATTGATCGGTCAGTCACATGGCAAATGAGACTTAACGTCGATAAGTGCAAAATTTTACATATAGGTTCGCGTAACGGTAATTTTGTGTATAGTATGTCAGGGAAGGAGTTCGCAAGCGTAGAACAGGAAAAAGATTTAGGAGTTATAGTCACTGGTGATTTAAAAGTGGCGAAACAAGGTACAGCAGCGGTCAATAAAGCGAACAAGGTGCTAGGTTTTATAGCTAGAAATTTTGAGTACAAATCGCGCGATATTATTGTTCCTCCTTATAAATCATTAGTTAGACCCTATTTGGAGTAGGCGATCCAATTTTGGAATCCGCATATGCGCAAAGACATAGACAAAATCGAAAGAGTTCAAAGACGAGCGACTAAGATGATTCCGTCGCTTAGGTTGAAGTCGTACGAGGATAGGCTTAAGGAGTTAAAATTGATTACATTCGAGACTAGGAGGCTAAGGGGTGATCTAATCCAGGTTTTTTAAATTATGAATGGGTTCGATAATATAAATAGAGATAGCTTTTTCGAAATATCACAATATAATAGGACGAGAAATAATGGGTGTAAGTTGACAAGTAGAAGGTTGAGACAGCAGTTGTCAAAAACTTTTTGACGCATAGAATAGTAAATAGGTGGAATAGTTTGCCGGTAGAAGTAATTAGTAGCATGTCTATAAACATGTTTAAAAATCGATTAGACGCATATGTTGATAGATTGAGTATACTGTACATAGTTTAGAAGTCGTCAGCTCTGTCCCACAAGGTACAGTAGTAGCTCACTTGTTCATAATAATGATTGCAGACGTTAATGCATATATTAAAGACAGTGTCGTATCGTGACTCACGGATGCGAGGAAACATGAAATGGAGGTAACATTGGAAATGGAGGTACCAAAATTACAAAACGACATTCAAACATTATTCAAGTGGGCGGAAGACAACAATATGAAGTTCAACGAAGAAAAATTCCAACTTACAAGATATGGTAACGACAAAGAACTACGAGGTCAGGAGGAGAGTGGAAACTAACTGTCTCTCCACCAAATCCCGCAAATGAGGTGAGGTGCTACAAAGAGATAGACTGCAGGTCGATCCTGAACCGTCGTTCGAAACCATCATAAGGTATCATAAGGTAGATATATATATAATATATATATATATATATATATATATCAGTGTAAATAGAAAATTCAGTTGGTGAAAAATAATAGTGGGTATTAATAAATATTTTTTAAACTCATCAAAAAGTTTTCATGGACTTTGCCTGAGTTACACTCTGCTTCTTGAAATGTAGATCTCTGAAGTGATTTCTACTTTTAGTATCGTTCAGTTAAATAGCTTCAAAATATTTCCCAAAATAGAAATGAAAACTTGAAATAGCTTCTTTCCTTCAGTAAAGTGCTCACCATTACCCGAGTCAGAAGTACAATCCTATAGAAATACATCTCAGAGTTAAAGCATACTTCGTAAATAAATTTTGGTGACTCTTTCAATAGACTGTAATGGAAACGTTCATTTGCACGCGTTTGCTTTTCCTTCGATACGACAAGTACAAAAATGTAATGTAATGTGTGTGTAATGTAATGGTTTTCTCTTTTAATTTGTTTTGATGGGTTTGTTTAACCTCCTTCGCAATATCTCTAAGGTCATATAACGGAAGGGACCTACGGCTTTACGTGGGATCCGAACTACGAGTCTCTGTATAATCTAGAGACGCGGAGGACGGTCTCCCATCCAACTACTCTCCGGACCCAGTGTCGGTTAATTTCGCTGATCGACTGGAAGCGGTGTTCCGACACTGGCCACGAAGTAGCCCTTTTTTCTTTTATCCTTTAACCGGTGAGGTGTGGTCTAGGAGACCACGTGAAATATTGTTACGTGGTCTCCTAGACCAGCGTTCCTCAACCTTTTCTGTACTGCGGACCCCTTATCAAAATCTTAATATTTTTGGGACCTCCTCCCCAAAAATTATCTTTTGCATTATGATTAAGTAGCCTATAAACAATGAGTTTCCAGATTAGTATAGTTTTTTTAGTCTTGATTTATACTTCAAAGATGGAGTAAAAATGTAATAATATTATTCTAACAAAACAAACAAAACCATTAAACAACCTAAATTCTAAAACATATCTCACGAACCTATTTAAATAATTTCAATCGAACGACCGAGAAACACGTGGAAAAGACGATAAAAGACTCACGAAAACATGAAAAAAATCGTTTCAAAACGTTTGTTTTTGTAAAGTCTCAAAAGTAACCGAAAATGTTATCGGTTAGAGGTAAAAATTAACCACCACAAAAAAAGGGAAAAAAGATTGTTTTACTGAATATAATCTAGTCAACCCACGGACCCCTTAAACACAACTCACGGACCTCTAGGGGTCCGTGGACCCCCTGTTGCCCTGTTGAGGACCGCTGTCCGAGACCACACCTCATCGGTTAGGGTTAAGTTAACTTTCATAGTCATGTATGTACGTAATGTAGTTTTGGAAAAACATTCGCCTGGACACATTTTTTAAAGTTTTCTTATGGTTAAAAAAGAATAAAATATCCAGATAAAAACAGAATATTACCAATAAGTAATTTTTTTATGATTTTTAAAAATATTGTTTCTTGTCGAGCTTTTTTCGAAATTGCGGATACGAGTGACGGAATCTGGTAGGAACATTGTTGTTTTTTTATTTAAAAACATATATATACTGTATATTTGTAACAGCTGGAGATAACGAAAAATATGCTAGAATTTTATTTTGTGTATTGCATTAGGAAAACATTCGGAAGGAATGGAAGAGTGAAAAGCAACTGCAATGAACCAAGATAAATATGGATTTTATTGCAGAAGGCTGTAAAGAGTCCTGTCTACAGATGTGTCCAAAATGAATTTGGCACACATACAAGACAATATATCAGACGCGAACTCGATGGAAAATTGACTCTGCAGTCTGTGAAAACTCTGAATCATGCTCGGGGCTGGTATGGGGATGTTTCAGTGGGTATGGCACTTGAGACACTGTAAAAATCAACGTTCCCACGAAGAACAATGCCCTTTCATCTAAGTTAATTCACCATGTCATACAGAGTGGTCAACAAAGTCAAAACTTCATTATCTGAAAGAAAGAGAATAACAGAATGTGCTGACCATTGTGAAATGGTCCCCACGGTCACGTGATCTGAATTCAATGGCTAATTTATGAACATTGTTCCAAGCTGAAAAGTAAAAGCACAACCTAACAACCCTACTGATTTGTGGAAAGTAATACAACATCACTGAAGATACCATCAATAAAATTATTAAATCATTGCCATGAGGAGTGGCTGCTGTAGTGGCTGAAAAAGGGAGACATACAGAAATATGACATGATAGCTTTTATTTATAATACAATGATCATTACATATGTCGTGGGTGCAAATTGCAGATATAAATTATTTATTCATGGTTTTTTCTTCCGCGTTTCTTCCGGTTGCCATAGTAACTAGCGTTCAGGGAAAGGAAAGTTGGCGAGGATTGCAGCATATTAATGTTGCAAGGTCATCCACGAACATGAACTTGCTTTTGCATTCAACAGTCGCAATCGTCTCGAGAATTTTGTACATTGGTCATAAGGATGGTCATAAACCTAAAGTTTAATGGCCAAATTAAGTAAAAGAAATAGTCCAGTTCAGCAATTATTTAATTCAGAGGTCAGGTGCAACCTGGACGTCCTACGCGAAGCATGTAGTGACTGTTGAGAGGGTCGCTTTGTGAAGTGGGTGGAGAAGTGGAAAATGGAATCATCGACATAGGAGTGAATGGGAGAGGAAGTACGACTTAATAGATCATTGATAAATAAAATGAAAAGAGTGGTGACAGGACAGAACCCTGAGGAACACCACTGTTAATAGGTTTAGGAGAAGAACAGTGGTCATATACAACCGCAACTATAGATCGACCAGAGAGAAAATCAGAGATGAAGGCACATATAGAAGGGTAGAAACCGAAGAAGGGCACTTTTGAAATTAAGGATATGTGCCAGACTCTATAAAAATCTTTTGGTATGTCTAGAGCAATAGCAAAGGTTTCACCGAAATCCAAAAAGGAGGATGACCAAGAGTCAAAGAGATATGTTTGAAGATGGCCAGTAGAGCGTTCTTTGCGCAATCCATACTGACGACCTGAAAGAAGATTGTGATGAGAGTGGTGTTTAAGAATCTTCCTCTTAAGGATACAGTAGATTCAAAAACTTTAGAAAGGCAAGAACTCAAAGCAATTGGACGATAGTTAGAGGGTTGAGAGTATAACCCTTCTTTGGGACACGCTAAATGAAAGCGAACTTCCAGCAGGAAGGAAAAGTACCAGATGAAAGACAAAGACGAAAGAGTTTGCCTTGGCAGGGTGTCAGCATAGAAGCACATTTCTTGAGAACAACAGGAGTGACGCCATCAAGACCATACGCCTTCCAAGAATTGAACCAAGATATGACAGAAAAAACATCTTTGGAAGAGAATCTAATTCCACACATAATTAAGTTAGAGGGAGTTGGAGATGGAGGAACAGCACCGGAACCGTCCATGATTGAATTGGAGGCGAAAGTTTGAGCGAAGAGTTCAGCTTTATTAGAAGAGACGGCAGCTGAGCCGTCGAAATGGAAAAGAGGAGAGAAAGAAGAAAGTTGTTGGAAAGGCTCATGGTTAGAGCGATAAGAATTAGAATTAGATCGGTTTTCACATTTTTGTCTGATGAAGGAATTTTTGGAGAGTCGAAGAACAGATTTTGCACGATTTCGGACAGAAATATAAGCTAAGTGATGGGGCGGTAGTTTCTGAAAGCATTATCTCTGTTGCGGATATCATTAGAACAAACAAAGTTAAACCAAGGGATTTTTAATTTGCAGTGGTAGTAGGAATAGAATATGAAATGTACGCCGCCATACCCGAGAGGTCAGCGCACTCAGAGGCTCCCCGGCCACGAAAGTAGTAATCATTTCATGGAAAATCAGAGAAATACTGCCTAAGGGCCTCCCAGTTAGCGTTGTCAAAGTGCTAAAGGCGTCTCCTCTTGGAAGGATCCAAAGGTCGAACTGGAGTGATATAACAGGAAACAGATATAAGAGTGAGGTCGGAAGAGCCCGATGGAGAAAAAGGTTTGACAGAGTAAGAAGAAGGATGAGTGGTGAAAATTAAATCCAGAATATTGGGCTTATCTCTAAGGTGATCGGGGATACGAATAGGATGCTGTACAATCTGCCATAGGTCATTCAGGATAAAGAAGTTGTAAGCTAGTTCACCAGGGATGTCAGTGAAATGGGAGGAAAGCCAAAGGTGGTGGTGAACATTGAAATCTCCTAAAATGGAGATTTCAGCAAAAAGAAAGTGGGATAGAATGTATTCCACTTTGGAAGTGAGGTAGTTAACCCTTTAATGCCCAGTGTGTGAAATTTTCATCGTTAACTTTGGAAGCAATTTTAGACCTTCCAGTTCGAAGGTGTGAAATTTAACACATTTCGTATTTTATTAATTGTGAACAATAAAACTTTGTAAAATATATTTTTCAGTTATTTTGGGTCCAATTAAACGATTTTTATATTCCATTTTTTTTTTTTACTTTTCGACTTAATTTGGGTATGAAAGGGTTAAAGAGTTTTGGATAGTCACTAGAATTAGGAGAAAGATAGACAGCGCAGATGTATTTAGTTTGAGATTGGTATATAAGCCATAGCCAGAGTGTGTAGAATTCGGAGGATTCAAGTTCGGGAATACGAGAACAAGTTAGGTCGTTGCGTACATATACGCAACATCACTTGGAATGAAACAGAGAAAGTAGGAAGATATAGAAAAGAGGTTGTTGTCACCGTTGTTGTGTTATATATATATATATATATACACTAAGCAAGATCTGGAGGTTTCAAACAAGATTTAATCAAAGTAATGGCATTAAAAACTTTTTGTCATCGTCTTTGAAAAAGTTAAGAAAAAATAGAGCGAAGAAGAAAGATTCTTCAAACAATTTTTCTTTTCAATTTACGTTTTATTCAAAATGAAGTTTTAAATCCTCTACTTTGCTTACGTCTTTATTTTTAAAATTTTTTCTATATTAACATATTTGCTTCTTTAGTATGTTCGTAAGGAAAAAAGATAGATGTCTTTCTTTTTCATTGATTACGTACGAAGTAGAGCAGCTCTAAGAGTTATATATGGAAGGGCATCAATTCAGGGCTCAAATTGGGTTCTCAATTTATATGCATATATTAAATAATAATCAATGTATCGCTCGTGGTATTAGAGACATTATCTTAATATATATATATATATAGAGTGTGTGTGTGTGTGTGTGTGTGTGTGTGTGCATACCCACACAGCCATGGTTTTATTTTAAATCCCAAAGCAGTAATTCTGCTTTTCAGAAAAATAATTTATTCTCTTTTGAGTTACTTAATAAAACTCATTTTCTAATAAAATAATATACTTGAAGTGAACATCACAATTTTCCAACAATAATGATACGCACGTCTGCCTCAAGACCTTCGATTGGCTTTCAGCCACTGAAAGCGATTTCAAGGAGTCATTTAAATCCCGCATAAGCCATTGGAGGGCATTAACACTAAACTTTTTATTGGGTAACCGCGATTCTTGAGGCAATCTTTTCTTTCTCTTATTTTCATTCGTATTTGGTCAATGAGAAAATACATTTAAAACCTAGAACAATATACTGTTTATGACGAGTTGCAATGTACTTGCGTTAGACTTCCATGCAGAAACGTTATACTCAAAGTAGGAACTTTGATAAATCTATACTATAATAAGAGAGCTGTCCGTCTGTCTGTCCGTCTGTCTGTCCGTCTGTCTGTCCGTCTGTCCGTCACACTTTCAGAAATTGTGAGAAAAAATTGTGAGAAAAAAATTCAGAAATTGTATTATGGGCGGAAATGTGAAGCTCAAGATTTTCATGACTGTGTTCTTTTCTGTAGTTTAGACTGTCTGTTTGTCTGTTTGTGAAATTTATCCCGGGCAGTAATGGGGAAGGTGGGGGTGGGGGTAATGGGGGATGGGTGGGGTAATGGGGAGGGGTGGGGGTAAAGGGGGAGGGGGTTAGCCCCCAAGTTGTATGAATGGGGGTGAGGAGGTTTTGGGAGATACCAGATTCAGAAATGTTGACACAATGTGAAGCTCAAAATTTTCACGGCTGGGTTCTTTTTTTGTAGTTTAGCCTGTCTAACCGTCAGCGAAGCGGCGGGAACTGTACTAGTCTATATAATAATAAAAGGACGCGTGTGTGTGTGTGTGTGTGTGTGTGTCTGATTGTTCCAGCCATAACTCCAAAATGGAAGCAGTTACAAACATGAAACTTCACACACATTGATTAGGTCCTGAGGTTGTGCACCTGGGTGTTAATAAATTAAATAATTAAAATTACTGGGCCCGAAGGCCCCAGCACCCCGATAAAACTACAGAAAAGAACGCAGCCATGAAAATCTTGAGCTTCACATTATGTCAAGATTTGTTAATCTTAAGATTTTCATGACTATAGTTTTACTGAACAAATAACTGAACCCCCAATTACTGTCGGTTAAGTTATTTAGTCAATAAAACTATAGAAAAGAACGCAGTCATGAAAATTTTGAGCTTCACATTGCCGCCAGGTGTGCCACCACACAATATACAGCTCAAGATTGGCGCACCTATCATTCTTCTCAGGAATATGAACCCACCAACACTTTGTAATGGAACGCAGTTGGCTGTAAAGAAACTGTGGGCGCATGTCATTGAGGCCACAACAATGACTGGACATGCAGCAGGAAAGGATGGCTTCATTCCACGAATTCCAATCATTCCATCGGACTTGCCATTTCAATTCAAGCGCCTCCAGTTCCCAATTCGACTAAGTTTTGCCATGAGCATCACCAAAGCTCAGGGCCAGTCGCTTGAGGTAGTTGGCCTCAACCTACAGAAACCATGTTTTTCTCATGGCCAGCTTTATGTTGGGTGTTCGAGAGTTGATGAAAGTAAAAATCTTTTCATTTTGGGTGCTGATGGGAAAACAGTCAACATAGTCTATCCCGAAGCACTGCGGCGATAACATGTCATTGATTATATGGTATAAATATTTGATTTAACAAACATTTACAGTAATAATAATTGTATTGTTTTCTATTTCTCATTTCATGCAACTTTCATTAACATCTAAAAGATCACTACTTGGTGCTAATTCAATAAATATCAATTATCACTGGGGAACAAATTTCAACTTTTTGTCTATTGAATTAGATTTGACAGTTAGTTCTAGGTAATTTGGGTGCGCTGAGCACGAATTTTTACTCGGTTTTACTCTATCAGGTCCTGATTTTGCTCAACACCCCTCCTCTTTCGTCGTATTCATAAAAAGGTTTTTTTCTCAATACTCGCTGTCTTTTTGCAGTTACACATTATGCAACTAGGTTTTTATCTAGGTATTTGTACCTATTGTTATGGTATTGTTGTATTATGTATATTTTTATATGTAACACCCTAAAAATATTTTTAATTTTGTCATTTTTAACCCATTTTAATATTAGTAAATTAAGCTAAAAATATCATAGAATTCTAAAATTTTCTCGAGCGTTCCTGTTCTCTGTAGAGTATTCTAGAGGGACAACTAAAATATATAAAAGCGACTCGTTTCCAGAGTTAATCAGTCAATTCAATCAGTCAGTCAGTCAGTCAGTTGAGTTAGTTAATTAAGTTTGGGCATTAACATAATTTTGAATTGGCATATGATTTAGTGAGTAATTTTGTCATCGTGATTTAATATAGTTGATTTAATTAGACGTAATTTATATTGTACCTACTCATCCGTGTTTCTAGTTTAATTTCATAGATTGTAAGTACCTATTTCATAATAAGTACCTATTTAAACTAATTTTTGTGTTTATATTTCAGATTTTCTTAAATTTATATGAATTAAGGGCTTTAAATACCTTTACAAATTGGCAGAACAATCAAGCAATATGTCATCAAGCACTAGAAAGTTCAAATGCAAAAACAACCCTGATTCCTTCTGTTATATATGTGGAAATTTTACACTTCCACATCAACGAGCAAATATAACTGACTTCGTAAAAAGAGCTTACTTAGCTTATTTTGGCATAAAACTGGGGGACCAAGATAAATCGTGGGCTCCACATAAAGCCTGCACTATATGCATTGAAAGACTGCGACATTGGACGAAGGGTTCGGATTCAAAAATACCTTTTGGAGTTCCGATGGTAAGTTTATGATTTCATAAAACTACGTAATTTAATCACTAGTATACTGTAACTTACCTAAATGTAATTGTAACTTAGATACATAAACAAAAATTTACAGAAAATGTTTATAAGAATCTCAAATATTGCATAAGGTTGAAACACATAGAAATGTTAAATGTTTGGGTGATAACTTTTGATAAAATTCAAAAAACAAGTCTCTCGTCGCTTTTGTTAACGCTTTACAATTTTTTTTCCATATCAGGTGTGGCGAGAGCCTACTAACCACGAGACCGATTGCTACCTTTGCTTTGTCAAGACTTCGGGCTTCACTAAGAAAAATAAACATTGTATCGAGTACCCAAATTTCGACACCGCGATACGACCTGTGCTACATTCAAATGAGATCCCCATTCCAAAATTTAAGGGTCTGCCAACTCAAGAATTAGTTGAAGATGTTCCTGAAAATATTGTTATGCACTTTGAGGAGTCAGACACCGATTTTGACCCCAACGTATTTGAAAGTCAAAACGATCCGCAAAAGTTTAACCAGGCCGAGTTGAATGATCTTGTAAGGGATCTAAATTTGCCAAAAAAGGCTGCGGAAATTTTAGCTTCAAGACTTAAAGAGAAAAACTTGCTTACTTCAAACACATACATTTCATTTTACAGAAAAAGAGAAGAAGAACTTGTTAAATATTTTAGAACAGAGGATAGTTTAGTACAGTATATTGCTGCGACATAGTTGGTTTGTTAAAGAAGATGGGGGTTGAATCTTACGATGCAAATGATTGGCGCTTGTTTTTAGACAGTTCGAAAAGAAGTCTTAAGTGTGTGTTGTTGCATAATGGCAATCTATACGGCTCGATACCGATTGGGCACTCAACAAAATTAAAAGAAAAGTATGAACATATAGAAAAGGTTTTAAATCTTATCAAATATAGGGAGCACGAGTGGATCATATGTGTTGACTTAAAAATGGTTAATTTTCTGCTAGGACAACAAGGAGGGTATACTAAATATCCCTGCTTCCTTTGCTTATGGGACAGCAGAGCCAAGGAAGAACATTATTTCAAACAAATCTGGCCAGCACGAACATCACTTACTGTCGGAGAAAAAAACGTAATTAATCCACCTTTAGTGAGCAGAGATAAAATCATATTTCCTCCTCTGCATATAAAACTAGGCCTCATTAAACAATATGTAAAAGCTTTAGATACGAACGGCGAGTGTTTCAAATACATAACTTCAAAATTTCCAAGTTTAAGTTATGAAAAAATCAAGGCGGGAATTTTCGACGGTCCACAAATAAGAACAATGATTAAAGACAGCAATTTTCCTAATGTCATGAATGAACGCGAAAAAAATGGCTGGTTCTCATTCGTGGACTTGATAGAAAACTTTTTAGGCAATTATAGGGCAGATAACTACGAAGAAATCGTAAAAAAACTTTTAAGGGACTACAAAGAGTTAGGTTGCAATATGAGCATAAAAATGCATTTTTTGAATAGCCATCTTGACCAATTTCCAAGTAATTTAGGTGATGTAAGTGACGAACAAGGGGAGAGATTCCACCAAGATATCAAAATTATGGAGGAACGGTACCAAGGCCGCTGGGATTCCCACATGATGGCTGATTACTGCTGGTGCTTGAAAAGAGACCTGCCATCAACAAGCAAATACGCTAGAAAGTCTTACAAAAGAAAATTTTTGCCACAGTGAAAGCTTCATATCTGTTTGTTTTTTTATTTTAAGTCATTTCTATCGTTATAATGTAATTTTACTGTAGTTTGAACTGCTTGTATTCATGAAACTTGAAAAAAAAATTTAACACATGACTTAATTTTTTAGTCCTAATTTGAAAAATATGGAAAATGGCACATAGGCTGTCGACAAGAATCAGGACCTGATAGAGCCAAACCGAGTTGAAATTCGTATTTAGCGCACCCAAATTACCTAGAATCAAGTGTCAGATATCATTCAGTAAAATACGTGTTGCCCAGTGTTATCTATGCACTTTATTTATACTTTTAAACCATTTGTTGAAAAATAAAGATAATCTTCAAGACTGCTTTCCTTAACCTATCTTTACTTTATAGTTTGTTTTCAATTTATAGTTACCATTTTTTTAGGGTAAATTTAATTCTGATCAAAGACACAGAGTCAAGGTAATTTAATATATACTGAACCCGAGCGAAGCTGGGTGATTCTGCTAGTAATAAATAAGGATAATGCCCTGAACAATGTAGATTTTTGGGAAATTTTTGCCTATGAATATAATTTTTTAAAAAGTATAAACAAATTATTAATTTGTTTTTTGTTTTGGATGTTTAATTACTGTGACCAAAGTGAATAAAATATCAAAACAAAAACAGAATATTACCAATTAGTACTTTTTATGCTTTTTAGAACTTCTCCCAGGCACTGGGAGATGAGGGGGTGGATCTGGTGTGGGATCTAATGCAGAAGTTGTTTGACCAGGAGGTGATTCCGGATGAGTGGCGGACCAGCATCATAGTGCCTATATTCAAAGAGAAGGGAGATGTACAAGATTGCACGAATTATAGAGGGATCAAGCTAATATCACATACAATGAAGATATGGGAGCGAATAGTGGAGAGTAGGTTGAGAGACGAAGCGGAAGTGTCAGTGGAACAGTTTGGATTTATGCCGGGAAGGAGAACGACAGATGCAGTTTTTGCATTGAAACAGTTGGCAGAGAGGTACAGAGAGGGGCAGAAGGCGTTGCACATGGTTTTTATTGACTTGGAGAAGGCATATGATAGGATACCACGGCAGGAAGTTTGGAGATGCTTAAGGGAAAAGATGGAACCGGAGAAGTATGTTAAACTGATCAAGGGGATGTACAGGGGTAACAACTAAGGTGAGGAGTAGCGTGGGTGTGTCAGAGAGCTTTGGGGTGGAAGTTGGTCTGCACCAAGGATCAGCTTTGAGCCCCTTCCTTTTCAATGTGGTATTCGATGTGTTGACGGACAGGATTAGAGGGGAGGCGCCGTGGTACAAGATGTATGCAGACGATGTTGTGTTTGAGTGGGGAGACGAAAGAGGAGGTGGAGCAGCAGTTGGAAAATTGGAGAGAGGCGTTGGAAAGTAGGGGGATGAGAATTAGCCGAAAGAAGACCGAATATATGAGATGTGATGTGCAGCAGGACCGAGGAGGGGAAGTGACATTGAGTGGAGAGCGTGTTAAGACGGTGGAGTATTTTAAATACTTGGGGTCAACAGTGGATGCAGAGGGGGGAGCAGAGAGAGAGATAAACTGTAGAATATAGTCGGGGTGGAAGAACTGGAGAGACGTATCAGGGGTGCTCTGTGATAGAGGGTCCCAGTGAAAATGAAGGGAAAAGTATTCCAAAACAGTGGTGAGGCCGGCAATGTTGTATGGAATGGTGAGACTTGCAATGAAGAAGAGCAATGAAAGAAAAAATCGATGTGGTTGATTGAAATGAATGATTGAGATGGATGTGGGAGTGACGAGGAGGGATAGGTCAGAAATGAGCATATAGAGGAACAGTGAAGGTGGCGGAAGCATCTAAGAAGGTGCAGGAGGCCAGGCTGAGGTGGTATGGACACGTCAGGAGAAGAGAGGAGGAGTATGTGGGGCGCAGAGTGCTGGAGATGGGAGTTGCCGGGACGGAGAAGAAGAGGAAGACCGAAGACGAGATGGGGACTGTGTGGTGGCGGACATCAGGGAGAAGGACTGGAGGAGGGACGTGGTATACGACAGAGGAGAGTGGAGAAGACGAACCAAAAAACAGCGACCCATGTAAAGATGGGATAATAAGCTGCGGAAGAAGAAGAAGAAGAACTTCTATGTTTCATAGGTGAAACTTCTTTCCGAAACTACAAAAGCATATTTGGGTGTTATCGCGTGATTATTTTTGTATTATTGTCCTTAAAAATAAAAGATGAAGGAGGATTTACACAGCATCGAATCTAATATACTATTGAGCTAAAATGTGTGGGTGTGTGTGGTGTGTGTGTGTGTGTGTGTGTGTGTGTCCGCTTTCTTCGGAACCGTGCACAGCCCAAACGGCCCATCGGAAAATTCTGCAGCACCACCAACTGATAGCCCAGAGCTGATGATGTGCTCTGTTAAGTTTTCCCGGTCTAGGTCACCGGTTACTGGGTCCGAAGGCCCCAGCACCCGCGATAAAACTACAGAAAAGAACGCAGCCGTGAAAATTTTGAGCTTCACATTTATGCTGTGATATATATACTACTACCAGCCCGGAGGGCGGGTAGCAGTATAAGGGGGAGGGGTGGGGTAAATTGGGGGAGTGGGGGTGGGAGTAATGGGAAGAGGGGTGGGGTAATGGTTGGGGTGAGGGTAATGGGGAGAGGGGTGGGGGTAATGGCTATTTTACTTTTGTGCGTGGGGTAATGGGGGAGTGGGGGTGGGAGGGTAATGGAGTAGAGGGGTGGGGGTAATGGGGGTAATGACATTTTTTTTAATTTTGTAGCTTAGCCACTTCTTCCTATGAGGCCTAATAATATAATAAAAAAAAATATGAAAAAGTGAAAAAAAAATGTCTTTTTCTCTTTACATTTGTGATTGATTGGATAGCCCGAAAGGACTCACAATTTAATTGGGATATTAAGCTCCATTCTTTCATCGGTTTGCAGTTACGATTCATTACAATTTTTGTAATTATATTACCGATAATTTATAAAGTATTGGTGGCTACGATTGTACCATCCAGTGATATGCCATATATATGAGATATATGTGATATGCCATACTTTTGTCGCTTAGCCACTTCTTCCTATGAGGGCTTCATATAATATAATTTAAATCTACAACCAATAAAAAAAATGTAGTGAGAAAAAATCCGGAGGGCGATAGCGAGCTACCGCTTGTAATTACCATGTACTATGCCACTTAAGCTAAATGAGTGATTGGGTGTAATCTCTCTCTGACGTCACAACATGTAATTAGCATGTTGAAGCCAAATAAAGATGCTTGTCCTAATAACATTATACTAGAATTTTAAGGAAAGAGAGGATAATTTAGGTGAGGCACTAACTATTCTGTTTGTTAGATCTATTAATTATGCTAGAAACTAGAAAAATGCAAGTGTGATACCCATTTAAAACGGGCAGTAAAAAATGAAGTAAAGAATATAGGCCTGTTAGTCTAACATCATTGGTAAGGAAGTTAATCTTATTCCAAGTCCCCAACATGGATTTAGATAGGGAAGCTCTTGCTTATCCAATTTTTTAGGCTGTTTAGAGTTTGTAACTGATCAGGTATATGATCGACATCATATAGATGCTAATTATTTGGGTGCCCGAGCTTGACCGTGGCAGATGGAATTCACTGTTCTAAAATGCAAAGTCCTCCATGTTGGCAGGAATATTGAAAACTTTTGTTACGAGATGCAAGGAAGCTAGTGAGATGTCAGTCAGGAAAAAGATTTTGGCATTATAGTTAACAGTGATCTAAAGCTTTCTAAGCAGTGCTTAGAAGCTAGGAATAAAGTTAATAAAATGCTAGTTATGATTAAGAGTAATGTTAGTTACAAAAGTAAGGTAGTCACCTGTAGATTATATAATTATTATGTTAGGCCTCACTTTGAATACTGTATTTAAAGCGTGGTCACCTCACCTTAGGCAGGATATATACATGCTTGAAGGTGTGCAACGTCGGCCAACCAAACATATTGTTAGCTTAATAAGGTTAGAATGCAATGAAAAATTAAAGGAACTAAACATGTTTAGCTTTGAGAGACTTGTTTGAGAGGTATAAGTATATGGTACAGATTTTTAAATGTTTTTAGGTTTAGACGTTTTAGATGTACATACTTCCTATTAGAGTCTGACAGAACTTGAAGGAATAATAAGAAAATTAGAAAATAGACTTGCAAACTTGCAGACTGGATCTGCAAGTCTGCAAGTCTTGTAGCCTTTTTAGTCAGATTTTTTTAGTCATGCAGTAGTAAATTTTTGGAATGATTTGTCATACAATGGGGTAAATAATAATTTCTCTGGCTATCTTGCTTGTTTTTCTCTGGCCACATTGTGGTGTTCACTAACGCTGAACATTCGAAAATTAAAGATAAAGAATAAGTAATAAAAACAGAGATGAAAAGACAAATAAAGAAAAATAGAGGTCAAAATAAAGAATGTAAGAAATAAATGAAATAAAAATGTAACAAGCAAAATAAGGGTTAAAAAATTAAAAAGATGGTGAAAACGAACCTTGTCAACAAACCTAAGAACTTTGCTTGCAGTGTGCAACACTCAAAATAAAACCTTCTAAATTTACAACTTATGACTTCTTTTTGAGGGTAGATTCTAGGGGAAGATTTTCCTTCTTTTGGGTGTCAAAGCTTCTTGTAAGATGATATAATAATTTCTTTGGATCACTTGAAGATCAGAGCCTCAGCCTTCTTAGTTAGCCTTATAAGGCTAACTAACGAAAATATCACGACTAACCTAACCAGTCGTTAGGTCAACTGTACGCCCTGACGATTGGTTAGGTTAGATCGTGATAGTTTCGTTAGTTAGCTTATAAAGCTAACTAAAGAAGGCTGGGGGCCCTGATCTTCAGGTGATCCATTCTTTAATGATACATAATTTCTTTAAATAGAAAAAATGGTCTTCAAAACTTTTTTTGAGTGACTTGAGACAATAGAAGATAATATTTCTACGTATGCGAGACGTCTTTATTTCCCGTGAAGCATTCTTGACAGCTTAAGGGCTTAAATACCATCTTTCCCTCGGTGCTCAACGAGATATATCACTGTAGGTCCCTTTGACACAGCACCTCTGATATACTCTTAAAAACTAGAACTTCAGGGAACTATCTCAAGATGCTTCCGCTCATACTTGACTAACAGAACACATTTATAACACGGAATCTCTTACATCTCAGACAAGACACACATCCCAAGGAGCCTCAAGGGAGCATTCTGGCACTATTCTGTTCTTCCTTATATAAATGACTTCCACTGACCATAAAATAATTCGTTTGTAACCAGTATGCAGATGACACTTTAATCATAACTTCTAATAATGAACTCCAAAAAATATATGTATAGCTTAATGCCAACAAACTCTCCTAAAATATATATAATATATATATATATATATATATATATATATATATTATATATATATATATATATTATCATTATATGGTCTACACACAAAAAAAATAAAGTTGTCCACTCTAAACCTAAATATACATTCAGCCCTTTTCAAGGAATGCAATCGATCAACCTTGGGAATTACTTTCGATGCAAACCTCGCATTCAAAGAGCACACTGAAGACCTTTGCAGCAAATTAGCAAAGGTCTCATTCATAATTACAAAAGCAGGTGCCGCATTCCCAAAGCAAGTCTTTAGATCCATGATATTCTACATTCATAATACTGTATTAGTGCTTAAGGAAGTGTGCGACTATATCTTTTGTAGCCTCTGATAGTAATTCAAAGAAGAATTAAGAAAATTTATTGATCAAACAAACACAATGAACACAGACAAAATGTTCCACGAATTAAAAAAATGATCAAATTAGCAGAAATCTACTAAAACTGCTTCATATACAGTATGTACCAAATTGCCCACAATGCTGCACCAGATATCATCCAAAATAAAATACTAGCTTCCCAAACCACCATTTCCCATCGTTTCCCACCGTTTGAACACTAGATAATCAAACACGTACATCAGTAAACTTACATTCTAAGCTCCACACCCTCGATCAGTAGATAAAAGAATCCAGAATTCTAAACACTAAAGAGGAAACAAAGCTAAATTCACCAAATCGTGCAAACTATAATACTATATCCCTTTTTTTTTATTTCCGTACGCTACTACACTCCACCTACATGAAAAATAACTAATCTTTTATATAAAAAACACCCATTACATTAAAGATAAATAAATTTATATTCATTTATACTACTTTATAAATAATTATTTTACTTATATTCCTTTATAAATAATTAATTATTATACACTGAAACTTTACGCAAACGTCATCTAAATTTTGTAAAGTTCCTGAATGATACATTGTTGGTGTATTGTGTCGGTGTCAAACAAAAATGTAAGATCTAAGGAAATGAATGTTTCTCTGAGGGTACAATGTAAAAGTTTAGTAAAAAAAATTAAAAATAATGCCCTCTGAAACATTGCATTATGTAGCAAACTAGCAACGAATGGAAAATCGAAAATATTTATGTTCTTTTGCATAAGATTCGAAAGAAAAATATATATTTTATGCATCATATCCCAAGAGGGTGTGGGGAGAGTAGTTTTGCCAAGAAATTCGATAATACACGATAACCGCTGAAAAAAGTAAAAAAATCGAGAGCGAGGCTGGGTTTGTTTGCGCTTTATAATCAATTTTGTATTTAAAAACTTACTGAAAGTGACTTACGACCGAAAGTGACTTACGACCTTGTGAATATCTCACTTAAAGTTATACTGTAAAAATTAAAGAGGTTTATCTATCACCAAATTACAAAATTAGGATCACCTGAAGATCAGGGCCCTCAGCCTTATTTACTTAGCCTTATAAGGCTAACGAAAATATTACGACCTAACCTAATCATTCGTTAGGTCAACTGTACGCCCTTGACGATTGGTTAGGTTAGGTCGTGATATTTTCGTTAGTTAGCCTTATAAACCTAACTAAAGAAGGCTGGGGGCCCTGATCTTCAGGTGATCCCAAAAATATTACATTTCTAATGGAGTAAATTTTATTTTAACCCCTTTCTATATAACCTGGGTAAAGTATACCCTTGGTATAATTTACCAGGGTTACGAAGTAAGGGTTAAGGAAAGAAATTAAATTAAATTTAACCCCATTAGAAACGTAATGATTTTCTATGATATCAAAAAAATAACTTCATCATAATTTGGTGGGAGACGAGATACCACCTTACTATTACGGAAGTTTTCCTCTCTTTTTCACAGTGAGAACCTTTACATGATACATTAAATTAAAACTAAAAACACGAACAAAAGTAAGCTACAATCATTTAATTCCAGAGTGATGAGCGAAAAAAGTACATAAAAGTAGTAGGTTTCGACAGATAAAAATTATTTTCCCCACTGGACTCTCTCTCTCTCTCTCTCTCTCTCTCTCTCTCTCTCTCTCTCTCTATTCAGAGAAAAACCTATTGAAAGTAAATGATCATTTTGAAAGGCAATGTAAAACTCAATACGCAGCGACGGTCTCAAGACTCAAGGAAAAAGTTCTAGACGGAAATTGTTTCCAGAAATGACAAATCATTTTATTTATTTTTGTTGCTCCCAAGTCCCCCCTGAAACAAATGAAAGGAAAAAAAACAAAAAAAGTTATCAAACAGAATAATATAGGTCTCGAAATAACAAGAAGTATAATGGTCAGTGTCTCAGCAGTTTTGGACTGTAATAATAATAATAATAATACTGTACGTAAATTAACGCGTAAAAAAATATTACAGTAAATAGAATTATGAACTGCGAATGTGTTTTAAAAAAAAAAATGGAGAATTTATTCGCTAGATTTATTCTGAAGTTCAGAATCGCATCAAATATTAAAGTTTTCAATATTAACATTAAATGAAGAACAAATCAATAGATGTCAGGTTACGTAGGAATTGTAAAATCGGGAAAGGGTTTAAAAATAGAAAAGATTTTGTAAGTTTGAATATATATACAGTATATGATACACTCAGACCGTGCATGGAAGACTGACTTATAGATACAGATGTACAGTAGCTATACGAATTGGGAGGGAGGAAAGATTAGAATCTTCGTCTCGATCCAACGACAGTGTAAAGTCAATCAAGAAACTTCGGAACTATTTTTTCACTATATATATATATACACAAACTCAGAATGGTCCCCTGAGAAACTTATATGTTAAACACAGACCATGCATGGAACAAGGAACTCTTCTGGGAAAATTAAATCCACTATAGTCCGAATAAGTAATGGTAAATGACAAATACCATAGTTTTTCTTTTTCATGATGCTATGATATATATATATATATATATGAAAGAACAGTGCATAGTAAGCTTAAAAGCAGCAGAGAGTTCAAATAAAAATAATTAAAAGGTAGAAAGGAGGCCAATCTCCTCATCAGACCTAAAAACACCACTTCCAGAGCAGGAACGACAGTAGTGGAGAGAGAGAGAGAGAGAGAGGAGAGAGAGAGAGAGAGAGAGAGAGAGATATTCACATTCAAGAGAAAAATAGAGTCGTCACCCGTGGGTAAAGCCGGTATAACATATTCGAAGAGGGGCAAAGGCTGTCTCCCACCTTCGGGATATTAGTCAAAGTTTACGAAAGAGAACTGCCGGAACTTTTCGCATCTTGGAGCCATCATTAGCATTCGAACGACGCTGTCAGACGGTACAAACTGTAGACTGAATCTCGAGAAAATAATTTTTATAAAGAAAAGGGTGTTCAAGTGTAGGGTTTCGGAATGTAGCAGATTTCCGCCTGATCTGCATCTTCATTGCCTGAACAGAAACTTGAGCGGGTATCCAACAAAACTAACCCCTGCACTGCTGTTCAGTCAAGGACCTTTAGTTCTTCAAGAATTGAGTATGTTTTCGGGAATGTATTAATTATTAAAGAATGTAGTAGATACCAATAGGCGCTAACCTGAGTAGTATGGATGCATCGAGGTAGGGAAAAAAGAGAGGAAAAGTGAGGAAAAAAGCGAGGAAACTGTTGGATAAGGAAAAATGGAGGTGAGAAGAAAATAGGAGAAACTGATGGAAATGGAAAATGGAAGTGAGGGGGAAAGAGGAATGTGGGAGTGCCAGAGTGCCAGTGTCAGCGGGGGAAGGGGGAAGGGAAAGAGAGGAAAAGGGGAAAAAAGCAAAATTTTAAGCACAGCTGTGTAAACAACAGGATTGATAAGTGTAAACAAAGAGTTTGATAAGGGTTAAGAGCGATGAGATAAGGGTTAGAAGCGAATAAATAAATAAATATATATATATATATATGTTTCTTTCTTTCCAAGTTAAACCCATTAGAATTAATAATGGCAGTCAGACTAAGCTTTGAACAAAGGAAATTCATTCTAAAATGCTACTGGAAGTGTGAAAACGCAGTTGAAGTGCAAAGACAGTTTAGGAGGGAGTTTCAAACAGATCCACCAACGCGACTTACCATCACTCGAATTAGAGATAAGTTTGAAGCCGATGGAACTGTTCAGAATGTCCACAAGAAGCGTTCCGGAAGACCACGGACATCGACAAGCCCCACAAAGCAAGAAAGAGTACTGGAAACGTATCACCAAAGTCCAAGAAAATCTGTGCGGCAAGCGAGTCGTGAGGTAGGAATTTCAGAATCGTCTGTCCAACGCATTTTGAAGCGCTGTCAATGGAAAAGTTACATTCCAAGATTAGTCCATGCTATTAATGAAGATGATGATGATCCGGACCGAAGAGTGGAGTATTGCGAGTGGTACTTGGCACGATGTGGATGTGGATTGGACGAAGGGGTTTCGTAGAATACCCTCCGCGTTCACCAGACCTCACACCACTAGACTTTTTTTATGGGGATACTTAAAAGACAAAGTCTACGCTATAAAACCTGCAACAGTCGCTGAATTGAGAGCAGCCATTGAACGAGAATGCACACAAATACCAAACGAAATGTTTCGTGATGTTTGCGATTCCATTGCTTCGCGTTATCAGCAGTGCCTGGACCAGAACGGACGTCAGTTTGAAAACAGGCGTTGACAAAACAATTAAATAATGTCTGTAGATTCTATTACATTTTGAAAATGAAATGTATTTTAATAAACACTGCCTTTATAATTATTTAAAGTGTGTATACATTTTTTTGGGACGCCCTGTATATCCTGTATATATATATATATGCTCCTCCTACAATTTTTATTTTTCTATTCTATTTTTATTTTTTTGTAACATATATACATAGTCTCGAACTTATTTATTTCAGTGTTCCTGAGGATGTCATTAGACGAAAGCGCTTGAGCACCATTCTGTGTTTCCTTTTTCCTTCGTATTATAATTTTTAGATATATATATGGTGGTGCGAGATGATAGGAGGGAGAGGGGGGAGTGGAGGAAAGATTCTGATTAAAGAGGGTATGAAAAAGATAAAGGTAAAAATAAATAGTATATATATATATATCAGGTCGGCAAAAATAAAGGGATACCTTTTAAATCCTTCATATCTCGGCAAATACGGTACATAGAACCATGAAATTTTAGTTTGTTAGGACTAGGTAATTTATAGTTTGTATGTCATCTTTTAGCATTTAGCTGAGAATTGGATTTATGGCGAATATTCCAGAAAAATCTTGCTAATCATAGGTTCAAATTGATTATTAAAGCGATTTTAATTAACGTAAGCCAACTGCAGGAGGTTTGGACAAGCTTCTCGAGAAAATCGATAAGATAGGAGATATCAAAAGAATACCAGGTAGCGGTATTAAATTTGGCCACCAAAGAATCCTGATTTAAATCCTGTCGATTGCAGCCTTTGGTAAAATTTGTCACAGAGAATTTTCGGGTCAAATTAAGAAATGTCGCTCATTTTCGACAGCTTCTGGAAAAATGGGATGAACTACCACAACAACAAATCAATAAAGCCATAGTTGAGTTCCGTTCTAGACTGAAAAAGGTTGTAGAAGTTCGTGGTAAACATATCGAGCAGTTTTTTAAACATCAAGGTAGCACCATATGTGAGTACTTTGTAACCTTTTATCTGCACATACAATGCAGTAGTAGTGTAAATGGAGAATTTCCAGTGGCATAAAGAAATGTTCAATAAATCCATAATTTTCATTAGTTTTCTTTGAAATCCGCTCATCATATATTAAATTTACTGAGTTGTGGGGTGTGAAAAAAATATTGAAATCTGACTATAACTTTGGATTTTACAGCCAAAGTTCGAGGTCTCCCTTTTATAAACACAGACCGTGCATGGAACAAGGAACTCTTCTGGGAAAATTAAATCCACTATAGTCCGAATAAGTAATGGTAAATGACAAATACCATAGTTTTTCTTTTCATGATGCAAGCCCGCGTGGGCAACGGGTCTCTCGCAAAGAGGTCCCATAAATATAGCTTCCCTCACCAGCTATCTGCAAAGCAGACAGGATCCAGCTTTGGGACAAGTTTCTCAGGGGACCATTCTGAGTTTGTGTATATATATATATATATATAATATATATATATATATATATATATTATATAATATATTATATATATATATATTATATATATATATATATATATATATATAATATAAAACTTTATTCTCGTATGAATGATAGATTATCATTCTATTTTCAGGTTTATACTATTCTGCAAATTCACAATTCTTTGTAACAACCTAAACTTAGGAAGGTGTAGGGCCATATGATAAAATTTTTCGCCTTGTCAAGATTTCCTCCAAGATCATATTATGATAAAAGTTCTTTGGCAAGTTTTTCTCACAAAACATGATATATCTTGTACAATTTATAGATCTCAGCACTTATTAAATTTGAATGCAATATTTTACTCTCTTAATACCATAATTGTATAAAATTTCTTAGCTATTTAGAAGGTTTCACCTCAAAATAGGGTTCGTATTACTCTTGATTCATAAGATTGTGTATTGTGTACCTTGCATTTGTATTCCTGATCTTATTCATGTGTTTTTCTCTGTTGCTAAATGCACATTTAAATATTAGCAATGAGAATTTTAGCTAATTTAGGTGACTGCATAAACGTTGAACGTCCTCTGTGATGGTTGTATGGGAATCAAACCAATTAGTCATTAGAACAAAGACGTTTTTCAAGACATTATTGAAAGTTACTTGGGACAGATTGTTAGCTTAGTTATTCATACGCATTACACACTCTCCATCCATAACCTTCGTACCTCACAATTATAATAAATCTTTCTTTCTATTCTTTTCACGTTGAGGCGAACCAAATGTGTTATGATAGCTACTGCATTCAAAGATTACCAGACCACAGGAGATTTGGCTTGTTATGTCTATGATATCCGGGGAAATCTCGGGAAACATGTTGCCCTCGAAGAACCAAGTCCTAGTCAGGTTTTTCTACTTTCACAAGAAAGTGAAAGAAAAAGTTAGAGCCAGCTCATCCTCTGTCATGAACGAAGTCCAGCCTTTCTGCGACAAATCGCGCCTTCCAACTCGCCAGAGTTACCACTGCATTGCAAAGCTGGAGGACATTTTCAAGGAGTGAAAAGGTCTATAAAAACACCAGAAAAGAAGATCACAAAATCAAATCAAGGAAGCGTAAAAGTTCACCGAGAAACTGGAAAATCTCTTTGACATCGTACATGCAGATGCCATGCAACGATCAAAATCCAAGAGGACAAGGATTTCTGATTGCGCAAGGGAGCCAAAGAGAAAGTGACACATTGGCGGCGCTGACATCAGAATAACCACTAGAGAGGTTTGACGTTACTTCTGAGCAACAGAAGTAACGTCAAGAGGCAGAGTTACAAAGTCTTGAAGAGATGTTGGAGTTTCAGTTATCAACCAGCGCCAACAGTAGTGCAAAGAGCGACGTTGTGTATAAAGAAGTTGTTGGAAGTACTTCCTCATCAAAAAGAGTACGAGCAATAAAGATTGGGAGCCAATGTTCCCTCTAAGGTGTGCGCGTGTGCGCGCGCACACGCGTTGTGAAACCCGCGCACACAGAAAATAAAATGCGCACAGGCTCAAGCGTATCATGAGTCACGACAGTAAATGAAGTACGATAATTTAAAAAATATACCGTATATATATATATTGTGGGAACTTTCCTAGCATCTAGTGTGGACTGTGAGCGTGGCTTCAGTTTAATGAATTCTATAAAGAACAAATTAAGAAACCGCTTGAAAGAAAATCATTTGGACATGCTCATGCGAATTAAAAGTTACCTGAATGATGACGGATGTATTAATCTTCATAGAGTTTATTTGGAATGAGCAAATGCTAAAGATCGTAGGGAGAAATCATAATCATACATAAATGAAAGGCACTTTCATTTAATGTTATTTTGATTATATTTTATTTTACTGAATTTTATTATTTTTTTATTTTATTCCTATTTTGTGAATGGATAAAATCATGTATTAATCTTGATAGTCTATTTTAAATTGCTAAATGCTAAAAATTGTTTAAGAAATGATAATTAATTAAAATAGTCATTTTCAATTAATGTTATTTTTATTTTATTTCTTTATTTTGTTGAATTTTATTTTACTATTTTTTATTTTATTCATATTTTTAGAATGGATAAAATGTTTTCTTTTTTAATATATAATATTGTAGAAAGTTTTTTAATATCCATTTAATAGTACCGTAATGATGAAGCTATCACCTTATGGAAATAATATTTATTAAGTATTTAATATTTATATATATTTAATTTTGAAGGTAATAGCGCTCAGAAAAGTTTGCACAATTTTTCACCATGAATCTAAATGTAGGCACAACGAAAATTTCTTGCGCACACCGACTAAAAAAAATTAGAGGGAACATTGTTGGGAGCCCCGAGTTGGCTTCATCTTTTGATAGAACAAAGGTCAATGAAAGCTTATTATGTTGTCGGCAGCTGCCCAAAGTCTCGGTCACTACCCATCTATCTTGTTTATAAGCCGGTCATCTGTTAGAAGGGCAAGAGCGCAACATTGCTTAGAAATTGCAAAAACAATCATGAGCTATTTTGCTCCTTATGTTCCTCTGACTGTGCAGTGAGATGGCAAGATGTTGCCAGACTTCCTGTGGTGGTATCTGGAAAGGGACTTGACAAGTTGCTTGAAGTCCCAAAGCTCCCTTCAAGAGGCGAGATGATTGCTAAAGCAGTTGTTGCAGTACTGGACAACTAACAAGTTTCTGATCAGATAAAGGCCATGAGTTTCGATATGACTTAGTGTACAGTGTGGCCACTTGTCTGGAACATGGACACTGATTGAACAGAAACTGGGAAAATATTTGCTATATCTATTCTGCAGACACCATATGCTCGAGATTGGGGTGGAGAAGGTCTTGAACGACTGTTTTGGTCCCTTGAGCATCCTGAGGATCCAACTCTTGAAACGATTTCAACAGAAAAGGAAGTACACTGACAGAGGTCGATACGGATCTGACATGAACAAAGAAGTGACTGCCAACACCATTCGGACTTCAAAGGATGAGTTGGTGGCATTTGTGACGGAGTTCTTGAGTACCATCAAGACAAGAAGTGACTATAGAAAACTCTTAGACCTTTGCATCATCTTCTTTGGCAATGTTTCAGCTTGTGGAGTACAATTTATGGCTCCAGGAGTTTTACAACGAGCAAGATCCAGTTTCTTTTGACATCCAGAGAAACGACGAGTTTAAGGGACTAGGCCTCTTCATCACCCAAGTGTACGGGGCTCCAATAAACCTTAGCCCCCCTGCCCATGGCCTAAACCATTAGAGGTACAGTAAAACTGAACATACCTTACAAAAGAGAATTTAATCCTGCATTTAATGAGAAACAATTAAAACTTGGTGTTCCCGCCATTGGCTTCCAAGACAGCCTGAATTCGCTTTGGGTAGCTTGCCAAAAGTGACGTGAATAGATCTTGATCGTTACGCAAATTTGCTAAAACAGTTTCAATATGTTGCGTCATTGTATCTTTCGAAAATCGATTTGCTGCAGGTTCTTGAAATAAGAGACATTCAACCTTGTCCTTTATAACTGATCCAATGTGTTCACAGACGTTCAGGGCAGGAGAATTTCCTGGTCAATCTTCATTTCCAAAGAAATCGATCTCATGGTTCCGCAACAACTGTTGAGTGGCTAATGCCTTAAAGCAGGGGGCCTTATTGTGCAGAAGTGTGACCTGATCGACATCCATAACATTGTTTGTGTTTCTTAGAAAAGGAATGACATGCTGGGATAGAATAATATCACGAAAATACTGTCCATCCCAACTCTCACCATTTGGCTTCAGCACCCACATGAGCTTCTTTGCAGTGAACAAAACTAACACACCAACACAGTCTGGACTTTTTAATAATTCGCGATAATGTTCATTGTCATCGATTTCATCTGGTGTTGTGGCCCACACTCGATCATTTTGGTAGTTAGGTCGATGTGTTACGTAAACAAAAAATTCATCGGAGACAGCTAAATGCATGAAATCATCCACATCCCAATCTTCAAGATAATAATGGGCAAACCACATTCTGTCATCGATGTTAAGTTGAGTTTTTCTTGGCTTTGGAAGTTCATACCAAGGCTTTAAACCTTGCCTATGACGGATTGACGGTACAGTCGAATGATCTCACCACTAACGATCTTTCCTCTCAACACTTCGATCTCTCTAGAAAGTTTAGCACAGCTGTTTTTCCGCTTACGCGTACCGCTTTCAATGATGTCCCTTGTTTCCTGAGATAGTGGCAAATTTGGGTGCCCAGCTTTGGTTGTATCCATTTCACATTCATCCAAAGTTTTATTCCAATTTCTTTTGACGAAGTCCTCACTTCTTCGCAACTTTTTGGCAACCCATGAACGTGTTATAAAGGTGGCTCCAGCATCACGAGCTTCCTGAAATGTTATTCCTCGTATGCGATCTATCACACGTTGCCTCTCCGAATCACCAATTAATTGAGAAGCCATTAAATTATCACTTTATCAGCTAAAGTGATTTTAATACCTGCAATAAATAAAGAATTTTATATATTTTTATAATCACTAAAAACTATTTCGATATAAGTAAACATGTAAGCTGCAAATGGGGGGGCTAAGGTTTTTTGGAACCCCTTACATGAAACCCGAGTTGTGCCGAGTGTAATGGGACCGCAGCAAGACGTCTGTATGCGGAAAGGTTTCCGAATCGCCGTCTGCCAGATAAGAAGACCTTTCAAAGAATAGACGAGCGTCTTGGTGATACAGGATCATTCAACAAGCGAGTTTCAGATGGTGGTAGACCAATCAGCGCCAGAATTGTTGAGTTGGAGGAGCGGGTCCTGAATCATGTGGAGGAACATCCTGGTGTCAGCACCCGAACGATAGCGGCAGCAGAGGGTGTAAGATACACAACCGTGTGGAGAATTTTACGGGAACAACAGCTTTACCCAAATCACATTCAGAGAGTACAAGGCCTTACTGAAGCTGATTTCCCACCACGAGAGGCTTTATGTACTTGGTTCCTTCAACAGTGTGCTGGCGATCCTCTTTTTCTATCCTCCGTGTTGTTTTCTGATGAGGCTGCCTTCACAAGAAATGGCGTGATCAATTTTCACAACACTCATCACTGGGCCGAAGAGAATCCGCATGCCATCATCCAGTCAAGACACCAACAACAATTTAGTATCAATGTATGGGCAGGACTTATTGCCGACAACTTAATCGGTCCTTTTGTTTTGCTGGAAGATTAACAGGAGAATCCTATTCCAATTTTTTAAGGAATGATTTAAGCGATTTGCTAGATGAGGTTCCTCTTAGTGTCCGACGTCGTATGTGATTTATGCATAACGGCGCTCCGCCTCATTTTAGTCAAGTAACCAGAGATTATTTGGATGACCATTTCCCTGATAAATGGATAGGCCGTGGAGGACCCATTGTATGGCCTGTTCGCTCCCTGGACCTGAATCCACTCGATTTTTACCTGTGGGGTCATCTGAAATCCATCGTTTACGTGACACTCATTGATAACGTTGAAATGCTTCGCCAACGTGTAGAACAAGGATGCCAGAAAACCCGAGCAATACCTGGAATGGGTAGCCTAGTGGTTTGGTTAGAACGGTGAGTTGCTGATCGGGAGATCCGGGGATCGAGTCCGAGTGAGGACTTTTTAATTTCTGACTACTCGTGGTGGGTCATGGTTCGGGTTTCACATAAGCGATAGGTCTAATGTTGGGCAAAAAGCTTGACCTTCGTCAGAATAAATAATTTGGGCTAAGCAAAACAAATAAGTAATTATAATTGCTTGATTAACCCTGGAATGCATAACGGGGTCCAGTTGGACCCCGCTATGCACGATGATTTGATTCACCTATGCAGTCTAAGGTTAAAATAGGTTATTTTTCGAATTACACTCGACTTCTCGACTTCTCGGACAACCTGTATTTGTTGCGGCTCATCAGCAGTCACCGCAAAACCTTACCTGTTTCAACGAAGGCATTACTGAACGTCAAGAAACGGGTTGTTTGAAATGTTTTATCTCATGAACGAGATTGAAGTTCCTCTGTATTATCCAATGTGATACAAGTGTTGTTAGTATTGTTTTTCATTTCATTGCTATTATACGAATGACTTAATAAGGGATTATGAAAAAGTAAAACAATTTTTTACAGTTTTGTTTCAAGCACCAAAAATGTAGCAAAAGTGAGCGACCTTTAGATATTTTCCGATATGCCTAATTTTTTGTAAGCTTCATTAGCTTTTTATATGTAACAAGGAGAAACTTGTGGAAATAAACATTTCTGACTTTTATATTTTTGGGCCACCCTAATATATATATATATATATACAGGGTGGCCCAAAAAAAATGGCACCAATTTTGAGAAGTGATATCTCAATAAACCATTGCAGCTAGGGACTTAAAAAAACAACCAAATGAAAGATAATTCTTTTCTCTTTAAATACTTATTCTATGGCTTGATGGTTATAAGCCCATATAATGCCCAAAATTGGCTTCCAAAAATATATACAAAAAAAAGTTGCGCATTTATATTTATTCCTTTTAAGTTAAACCTAATTTTCAATAAATGGCTCAATCTGCCCTCCATTATGGTCAACCACAGCCTGTAATCTCGCCCTCCATTTTGAAATTGCCTTCGAGATCGTCACTTGTGAGAGATTTTCCCATGCAGCCTGAATTCGTTCACGAAGATGGTTCACATCACGGATTTTCTGACCATGGTAGACTTCTCTCTCTAAGGCAGACCACACGAAGTAGTCAATGGGGTTTAGATCTGGGTTGCATGGTGGCCAATTATTTGGTTCGATAAAACCAGGACAATTATTATTGAGAAATGTTATTGTTTCCTTGGCTGTATGAGATGGGGCTCCATCTTGCATGAACACAAAATCAGTGCTCGTCTCCTTGATCTCTGACAACATTGGAGACAAAATGTCATTACAGTAGTAAATTGAGTTAATTTTAACGCCTCGCTGAATAAAAATGATGGATGTTTTGTTCTCAGATGACGCTGCAAGGGAAACCATTATCGAATCGGAAAAGTGTTTTTTTTCACGCAAAAGTCGTTTTGGGTCAACATAAGTTTTTGTCGCCACTGCTGCACGAACCCGATCATTTTGGGTATTTCGTGGTGTTTCGACCGTAAATCGTTTCTCATCAGAAAACCAAATTTTTTTCACAGACTCATTTGACCGAAATCTTCGCAATAGATTTTTACATCGATGGAAACGTCTTTCTTTCACAGGCTCCGATAAAGCAGTAACCTTCACCCTCTTAAATGTTTTCAACCCAAGATCTTTTCGAATTATTCGCTGTACTGATGAACGTGAAATCCCGGTTTCTTTCGCAACTTCACGTTCACTTTTACTTGTTCCCGGTTGTTCCTCTTGACTTAAAACCATTTCATTTACTTTTTCAATGTTTTCTGGCGTTCTAATACTTTTTGGTCGACCACTTCCCGGACGCCGTTGACTGCTGCCGGTTTCTTTAAGTTTTTGTAAAAAATGTGCCACAGTTCTTTTTTTCCAATTTCTATTTGGAAATTCGTAAAGGATTCTGTTTATGAATATCCTTTTTCTTCACGTAGTGCTTGTATAATGTTCTTATCAGATTCTCTCAATCCCATCTTGAGGGGTCTGGAATAGAAAAATTTCATTTAAAATTAGGATCAAGGAATAAATATAAATGCGCAACTTTTTTTTTGTATATTTTGTTTGGAAGCCAATTTTGGGCATTATATGGGCTTATAACCATCAAGCCCTAGAATAAGTATTTAAAGAGAAAAGAATTATCTTTCATTTGGTTGTTCTTTTAAGTCCCTAGCTGCAGTGGTTATTGAGATATCACTTCTCAAAATTGGTGCCATTTTTTTTGGGCCACCCGGTATATATATATATATATATATATATATATATCAGTGGCGACGGAGGGGGTCAGGCAGGTCAGGCTGAGGGAAGATATGTGGCTAAAACTTTTGAGTCAGATATCTTTACTTTATAAAACATGTTATAATGACCATGTTAGGATTTATAAATAAGGTTATGTAGCTATTTGCATATACACTGTGACTGTACATAAAGTTAATTATTAGTTATTACTGTATTATTATGCAAATATGCATCTTCTCAAATAACAAAGCCTTAAACTCGCGTAAAAAATGCACAATTCAACGTCTTGTCAGGCAAACAATTTTAAGCCTGACGTCTCTCTTTGAAACATGTTATGATGTAAATCTTATGATTTATTTATAATGTTTATAAAGTCATTTGGATATTCACTGTACGTAAAGTTAATTAGTATTTTAATTGATTTATTACTTTGTATTCACCGAATAGCCAAGTTTTTAATGTTCGAAGTCAGAGTCAGGCAAATTCATATTTGCCTGACGACTTGCTGCTTTGCCAAATATATGTTATTATCTTGAATTACTAAACATTTAAAAGCAATATTTGCATATCATACTGGCAGTTGGGTATTTCTATATATTCGACTTTTGCATAGTACAGTAACTTTTAGGAAATTTAATACACAACATATGGAAAGTATTCATTTTATATAAAATCTGTCACATCTGCGTTATGGCTGTCACATGTCTTGGCTCACATGGCTTAGCTCTCAGTGTGAATTGGCCTTTATTCGTGTTCTGTGTATCCAAGCTTGTGAATTTTGTCATGAAATGTAATATAAAAAGTATTTGTGTTTTGGGTAGCCTAATTTGTAAATTTAATAATGGAAGGCGATATGGTACTTGTAGGTTATCTTCCCCCCCCCCCCCCACCAATTTTGACAGAATATTTTCGTTAAAACTAACGAAAATATCACGATTTAACTTAACCAATTATTTATCAAGGGCGTACAGTTGATCTATTAGTAAATAGTAAATACTATTCCAGAAACAAACAATGTTATAACTAATAATAGATCAACTGTACGCCCTTGATAACTGGTTAGGTTGAGTCGTGATATTTTCGTTAGTTTTAACGAAAATATTCTGTCAAAATTGGTAGGTGGGAGGGGGGAGATAACCTACAAGTACCGGCGATATTATAAGGGATTTAAAATCGAGCCATTTAGTAGAAGAACCATCGAAGAAAAAACTGATAAATAATTCAAAAAGGTCGGCCTTTACCAGTTCTGGCGTGTAAAGTCGGCAATAGATCTTTTCAGACGAGTTGGTATTCTCACACTGACTGATTATGTGGAAGTATTGACAATTATTGACAATAAGTTGGCCGTGCTTGTTGTTTAAACCAAGAGAAAAACAATCTTGGACTGATCAAGGCTATAGTAGCATGAAAAACATTTTAGGTGACAGTGCTGTTCACGCAAAATCTTCATCTCACCTTAGCAATTTTAAAGCTTGGAAGTGTTCTGGAAAAACCAGTATTGAAAGTGCAATTAGCAGAACATCTGATATAGAAAGAAAATCACAATCAGAAAGTTGATGAAAATAGACAGTATCTGAAGCATTTAGTGAATGCTGTCTCATATTTAAGTAAGCAGAAATTAGCATTTCGTGGACACTACGAAAGCAGTGACAGTAATAATAAGGGCAATTATAGAGAGCTTTTAAGTTATTTTGCAGAGCTCGACAGTGTTTTTGTCATTAGATTAGTTGCAAAGGAAGGATCTTCAGGGTTTTCTGGGTTGTCGAGTATCACACAGAATGAACTTATAACTTCGATTGATAAAGTTATTGGTAACATTATTCACAGACTGTTCTGTTCAGTGTCATTCATCAATCATTATTAGATAAGTTCATAATTACGATATCAAAGAACGTTTTTACGTTTTTTTCAATGTAAATGCAGACAGAAAAGTTAGTGGTTTAGTGCAAACAATGTCAAAGTGCTTACAGTCATTTACTGTAGTAATGTAGAAAATAAATTAGTTAGTCAAACATATGATGGAGCTGCAGTGATGGCTGGTGAAAACGGAGTGCAAGAAAAACTAAGACAATGCGGTTACAAATATGCTCATTTCATTCACTGTTATGCGCACACACTGAATTTAGTTATTATTAAAGTAGCGAATCATTTACCGGGTGTCAAACTTTTTTCTCTCACTTGAAAGCATTTAATAAATTTACTTCCTCAAGCACAAGGAGAAAGATGTATTCAATAATTTTAAAGTTACCATTCCAAGTTTAAGTGAAACACGCTGGTGCTATCGGTTAAGAACAGTATCAGCTATATTACGACAGTGTGGAGCATTGAAAGAGGCTTTAGAAAGCATTTTTAAAGATGAAATTTCGTGAGATGAAGATAGTTTAAACCAGGCTGAAAACCTTTACGCAAAACTAGATGACTTTTTATTTATGTTTCATATTTGCTGCTTTGAAGAATTACTTAGCAATGCTGAAAAACTATTTGATGTTTTACAGTGCAGGATAGTGGACATGGAATTTGCAAAAAAGAAAATTAATGATTTTATTAGTTTTTTGGAAGGAAAAATCAATGACAAAAGTTATAATGAAATTCTTAAAAATCCACGTAACATAGTAAGTTGTCCGACCATTCCTCCCCCTACTAAAAGACTCGGAGAAAAGTGACAAACTTTAAAGAAATTTACTTTAGCATTCTGAATACCTCTGTAACAGCTTTGAAGGAACGATTTGAATGCATTCATTCTCATTTTTTGAGCTGCTGAATTCATTAATGTTTGCAGTATATAAAGAAAATTTCCCCCAAAACTTAATAGAAGCACTTGAATATAAGTACAGTAATCTATTTGATGTAAAAGCTTTAACGTTAGAATTGAAATATATCTATCATGACCGATTTTTGTCAGTGCAAACATGCAAAAGAAATTTTAAAGCTTTGTCTTGACCTTGGACGTAATTACAACAGCCTTACCTAAAACGATCAAATTAATTCGGCGCCTTTTGACAATCCCTGTAACCAGTGTGTCAACGGAAAGAAGTTTTTCAACGCTTAACAGAATAAAGACGTACCTACGGAATACCATGTCAGAGGAAAGGCGGTCTAGTTTAGCAAGAATTGCCATAGAGAAAGAAATTGTAATATCGCTAGAGAAGAATAAATGTTGCACGACAAAGTAATTGAAGAATTTGCATTAAAATCAAGAAGATTGGAGTTTATGTATAAATAAATAAGGTAAGGCGATGTTTTATTTCCTAAATTTATGCCGGTTAAAAATATTCTAATTATCATACATAATAAATATCACAGTGAAACAGTATCAAATTATACAGTATATATATATATATATATATATATATATATATATATATATATATATATATATATATATATATATATATACCGTAAAATTCGGTGTACAAGTCGACGTGGTGTATAAGTCGACCCAAGATTTTGGTTAAGAAATTCGTGTTTCAAGATATATCCTTTGTATAAGTCGATCCCCCACTCCTCCACTAACCAACCAACCACCAACCAATAAGCCATTTAAGGACAAATGCGTATGCAATGGAATAACTGGATGGCTGAGGGCGAAAAGTCTTTCACAAAGGTGGTAATATGCGTGCCTAGTGATGTAAAAAAAACCGTTTTTTTTGTTTTTTGTTGTTTTTTTGTTTTTTTTTGTCGTTTTTTTGTTTTTTTTTGTTTTTTTTGTTTTTTTTGTTTTTTTTTAATAATTAATATAGATATTGCCAATTTAATTATAAGGTATACTTTTTGCAATGATATATATTATAAAAATAAATAAATAAATAATAAAATAGGCCATATGGTACCAGTATAGAATGTCCTTTTCAGCCTATTTACAGAAAAAACTGGCCTCTTTCTTGCACTGAAAGTCTTGTATCTTGAGATCCATTAAACTTGCGAGAACACTGGCTGGGAGCTGACTGCCCATTGTCCAACCTTCCCAGGACTCTCCATCCATGCCTCGGATTTTGAATCTCCCACTTAACTATCCTTTAGACCCGCGATGACATATTCCCCCCCCCCACGAGACCATCCATATATATATATATATATACATACACATACACCCATATACATATATACCAATATATACATAATACTTATATACACATTATATCTATTGTATACCCCATACACATGCATACATCCAGAATTCCAGATACATACGCATGCATACTCACATATATACCTACACAAAACTCATACACCTCTATTTCGCCCTTTCATTACCTCCGAGATCATTTAGCACATACAGTAATATCCTACAGCCAAAGAAACCAATTAAGCACAGACAGAGCGCAAAGCTAGTATTTATATCCCAAAATGCAAAATTCCAAGAAAGTGAAGTAAACATGGTGCTACATTGGCTTCGTCAACATCCAAATCTGCAATAAATACCAGTACCTGTGATATTGAAACTATTTGCTTTAATCAATCTAGTGATAATGATTCTTCAATGGAAATAGAATCAGATAATGAAAGTTAACAGCATTAGGTTAACACAAAGGTTAAAGAAAGAGATGAATATTTATATATTTTTTTATTTTTCTATTTGGAATAATATATATATATATATATATATATATATATATATATATATATATAATATATATTATATATATATACACACACACTGGTATTCTTGCCAATCACAATTATATCTATTGTTTTATACCAGTATTATGGATATTATACCAGTACCTGTGATATTGAAACTAGCATATATGCTCTACCCAATCTAGTGATGATTCTTCCATGGAAATGTAGGTTAACAAAAAGGTTCAAAAAAAGGTGAATATTTTCCTTTTCTATCTGGAATATATACTGGTACTCTTGCCAATCACAATTATGTATATTGTTTGAAACGAGGAAGAATGTTTTATGTTCTAGTTAAAAATTATATACATATAAAAATGAGGGTTTGTTTTTCCTTTCTATTATATACTTTTTGCGTGATTCAATTTTCTAAAAGATGACTATATTAGTATATATACTAGGTATAACCGTATAAGCATGGTAGTATAGTAAATTATAGGTAATACTAATATACTTATTATTAAAGGAAAAAAATATGGAATAAGTTTAAAACAATAAAAACAAAAAAAACAAAAAAACAGACTACCTTCGTTTTAAACAAAAAAACGACAAAAAAAAACAAAAAAAACGACACAATAAAAAACGACTCACATCACTATGCGTGCCCCATCGCTAGATGCTTTATGCAGATTTGTGATAAATTCTTGGGAAGCCATTGGAATTGAAATTGTTAAAAAATCATTCAAAAAATGTGGGATTAGTAATCAAATGGATGGGATGGAAGATGATTTGTTGTGGAGAGATAGTGATAACGAAGAAGATGCAGCAAACAATTTAAGCGATTCCAATTCAGATTCAGATACATATGGCGACCTTGATCCTAATCCTAACTAAATTTTTAAAGTTTTTTATTGTCTTTTAACCTTTTAACTGTGTTTTTAATAAATAAAGTGTAATTCAAAATCTGTATTTGAGCTCATCCTTGATCATGTGCACCAGTTTACCTCTCTTGGATTAAGGTTCTGATTTCATACTTGCTGTATAAGTCGACCCTAAAATTTAAAGATATTTTTTAAGGCTTTAAACATCGACTTATACACGGAATTTTACGGTATATATATTATTATATATGCTTGAAAGGTCTGAGCCTGAGTATCCACAAAAGCCCGGCGTCGCTCGCAACCGTAATCCTTAGACCAGGGGTTCCCAAATTGGTGTTCCGCAGAACACTTGTATACCGTGAGAAGTGTCCCGCGGAACACAATTTGGGAACCCCTGCCTTAGACAAAAAGAAAAAAGGTGGGCCGGGGAGTGGGTTCAGTTGCGTGACGTTACGAAGAAAGGGACCCTGGGGTCAGAAGGTGACTCGTGAAGGGGTAGTGGAGGGAACACTGAGATGTTGAAAAAGAGGGGGTGGGAAGAATCGGTCAGCAACGTAAAATAGCATATGGACGCGGAAGCGTTATGTATGTACTTTCCTTGGGTGATGAAATGTCGCCAGGTTATAACAGAGTTAACTTTTATCGAAGCTGAAGGTTAATATTCCGCAGAACCCATCACGTAAACCTTAGAAAAACAACAATATACTGAGAATCCTTTTAAAAAATAATGAAAGAAAATGTTTCATATGCTGTGCAAATGAATATTAATAAGATAAAAAATTAATATTTAATATGTTATCTAATCAAAATTGGCAGCTGAAAGTATTGGCAGCAAATAATTGTTTCTTTGTTCCTGTGTTTCCGTGACCATGAACTGTGCCGGTTGTGAAGCAAACTTTGAAGATTTAATTCGTCTTGTTGTCTCAGACGAAGATAAAGCTTTGGATTTTTTTCCAATTCACGGTGTGATATTAAAATCTCGTTCATGTCTGAACTGTGGAAAAGAGTGTAATTACAGAGAAGACTGAAATATTTTCTATCGTAATAGGCAATATACTGACTGTAAGAGTAAGCGTGTAAAAAAGTGTAATTTTATAGGTTAGATTAGGTTACAATAAAGAAAATGAAATTACATACTAGAAGATATTCATTCGATGTATTTTGAGGCGTTTTAACAGAATCTGCTATCGGTGTTTTATGAAATTGAGCACCTTTCGAGATATATTCGTACATTTCTTCGAAAAAATTATCTATCTCAAAACCTGCTCAATTGCACAAAAAAAGAATAGAAGATTCTCTTAAAAAACATTACAATACAGTATATCAAAAAAATTGTATATATATATATATATTATATATTTTTTTTTTTTTTTTAAGTTCGGGAAGAACCGATTTGCCTCTATTTAAAAGGGCATATCTCGGTGGAAAAACAAAGAAAAAGTGAGAGGAAAGACAGAGGAAAAAGAAAGGGTGGAGGGGACAGTCGAAGTGGAAAAAGACCAAGGACTGCTAGGTCGAGCCCCATCATTCTTGGGTGCTAGGGCCGGGAGGGCGCACGTGAAACCTCCTGGAACAAGCATGTGCAAACGAGCACAAAGAGCACTCAAGAGCACGAGCTTAGAACCCCCTTGCGGGGATATATATATATATTATAGTAGTTCCCTTTTATTCTAATAATTTTTATTTGAGTTAACATGATTTTTGTTCACTTATAGTGATATTTGTTATATCAAACTTATAGTATACTGGAAACTTTAACGGCTCTCCTATTTTGACTCGCGTTTAACTGCACTTTATACGAGGTAGCGTGTCTTGTTGGGTCTAACGAAAATGGGACGCCAAAAGAAAAAAAAATTTTATATGATTTTATTCAATTTAGCTTTTGAAACACGATGATTAAAGGATGATTAAAGGTAGAGCGAATTAAGATATGACATTGAAAGGAAGCGAAGTTAAGTCGACCTAAGCCGACTCTAATTAATAGAATTTACTTTAAACCAATACTTATGAAACGGAACACATCTTATCAACACGAATCTCAGCGAAAACCTATTTGAAAAGTGAGGTGCGTGGTTGCCAACTATAAATTTTAACTCTTACAATCACATTAATTCCATTTATTACAATATATATATATATATATATATATATATATATATATATATATACACACCTTGATTACACCTTGGTTTAGCTTCCGCTAATGGAACGAAGGTCAAGTTTGTCACTCCACCTTAGACCTACAGTTTAACGTGGAATCCGAACCACGCCCCACCAGCAGCCTAGCGTCTTAACCACTAGGCTACCCAGGGTACCCATTTATTTACCAACCAACTTTTTTTTATTATATGGAAGGATGAAGAGCTGGGTTTTGCTGCGAGCCACCTGCCGTCAGTGGGTTTCGATCCTGAAGCCGATGGATTCGTAGTCAGCGACGCTAACCACTGGTGTGTATATTATATATCCCAGGGGCTAAAGCAAGTTTGAGGGTCTTTCTCCCCCCTCAGTAAATAAAATTACGCCACAGCAATACTTGAACCAAGAGATAACTTTTAAAAATACGATTTTCAGTGTCACACAAGAGAGGTAACTACAAGAGAGGTAACTACTTTTTTAGCAGTTTAGCATTACTAAATTTGTAAAGGAAAAAGTTAGAAAATATTTCCCTTCTGCTTTTGGGGGTGGGTATGCCTCTTTATTGCGGGGCCCCTGGGTTGTAGCCCCGTTTGTCCATGCTTTAATCTGGTCTTGTATATTAGGGCGGAGTGAAACAACTTTTTATTTCAAATTTATTTGCCTCACTTGTTTTTTGGTGTATTAGAACATAAAAATGATGTATTCAGTCATTTAATGTTTGTAACTCAAACCATCTCTCGCATTTTTAAATAAAAGCAAAATGGTCATCAGCCGGTTGTCCATAAATAAAAATATGTTTATAACATAAAAACTAAGTGTTCTATCAAAAAAAATAATTGAAGAAAAACGCTTTATAATGCAAAACTATACTTAAAAAACACCATTGTGCTACATTGTATTGAAATAAAATTGTATCTGGTCTCATTTGGTTGGATGCCGTAAATCAATTACATTTAAATTTGATATAAAACCCGCTCATCTCAAATATTATTATTTTTTCAGGAGAGGCATCAGATCTTTTTTGGTTTCAAGTGAGGGAAGCGGAGAGCGACTTTTTATTCTTGACCTAATAAATCCGTCTCTTAATTCCTGTGATATTACTGATGCTGATGCATCTGTAACCAACTTCACGGCTCCTCTTTCGACGTTCTGTGTGTGAATGGGGTATTGCTCAACTTTGAAACATTTTGTTTCGTACTCAAGCAATTCTTCATCACACAATTTAGAAGTGAGAGGTGGTTCACTGATATCAATCCTGTCCCAGAAGATGATGTCTGTCCAATGTGATGCTTCGAAGTTCAATTCTGGTACTCTAAATTCTCTGATTTGCCTTGTATTGGCTTCCTTACACTTTCTTGTCTGTATTATTCGATCGATTGCAACTTTGCGCAGCTTTTGCTCACTATCTGACAGCATTGATAGAAGAATATTTTCTGAGTGAGCGAAATAGGCATTCCGTGATATATAAGGTTGGACAACTTTTTGTATATCTTGGGGTAACAGGTTGAACCTTTCTATCACATCAAAGATATGTTTGGGTCCATCAGGCAGATACGGTTTAAATTTTGTATTGAACCAGTTACGATCATAGTTTGTTACTATGAACAGAACAAGGCTACATAACTCTCTGGAGGGATTCTTTTGGGAGATATAATAACGACATAGTCTGTTAGCTAGAGTTAACCATCTAGAGTTGTTAAGGGGACCAGGCTTGAGTTTCTCTAGGCTTCCGTCAACATATCCTTCTCTTATGGCCCCAATTATTCTGAACATGTATTGTTGATCATTACTTAAATCTTCTATAAGCTCATCTGTGAGAACTGGGATGCTATCGGCCCCATCCGTAATTGGGGCGAACTTTACCACGGGCATCTCATGGCAAGTCTTAAGAGCATTACCAATAGATCCACTGAATGATCTTGGCCCAGTTGTTTTCCCGTCGTATCGCTCAAACAGATGCCTTAAGGGAAGTTCATTTGTATGTAACATACAAATGCTCCATTGCAATGGTCGGTTCAGCTTCTGCTTGATGAAATGGATTATGCCACCTTTAGACCCAGTGTTGACATTCGTACTGTCGCACCCTATCACCTGGGGATTCTAGTCTAGTGTCACTTCATTCAAGTAAGCGAACAACGATTCAGATACATCACTTGCTTTTCCAGATTTAGGGTTCAAGTGGTTAAGTATTCTCCACCAGGCTCACTCAATAGTGCATAATATTCTTCAACAATTATATCCTGGTACCATTTACCATCTTTATTTGTCTTTAGCAACGTCTTGTCTTTTCTCCCATCAAAATATAAAGCTTTAACATCACCATAACTTTGTGCAGCTTCAACTTGTAATGTTTTTCTCAATTTCTGTCCCTTCTTCTCACTTTACTTCGATCAATAAAAAAGTCACTGTCTTTTTTCGGTAATGATACCCAAATCCACCAAAGTAGCTGAAGCAATGGCCGATGTAGCCCTATCTGAAACACCAAATCTGTCGGCTTCCATGGCGAGATTGGGTAAAGGGGTTCTCATTTGAATGTTGGAGCATTCATATTCAGACTCAGTTGTTGAACTTTCTTGGTACTAGTATCAGGTGAAAGCACATCATCAATGACTACCTTTTCGAATTCTTCATGCATGATTATTTTTCTTCAGCTTACTTCCTTGTTACTCCTTCAACTTTCTTGCATTTTTTTTTGCTATAGATCTTGAAATGGTAACAGCCACACCTCCAATCACCATATTTCGCATAGTCCTCTGATCCTCAAGGAATTCCAGTTCTTCTTTGGGTATTCTTTATTCTTTTGGACAAACACAAATAATATGTTTTTCTTTACATCCGCTTTTTCGGCAGCCAAAATCTTGGTGCGAAACGAAGTCGCATTTACAGGCACAAATGTCAAAGAGTTCTACCAATGATTTTTTGAACAATTCAATAAGCTTCGCACTGCTTTTGGATCGATTGAGTTGCGTAACCTTGTCAGTAAAGCGTTTCAGCTTGGTAATTATGGAATTTTTACTCATTGAGGGTATTGATGAACGTTTCCACACTTCGACCAATGCTTCTGCTATCGTTTCGAGAATATCATTATTTGTCAATTTTGCAGATGAGCCTTCCTTCAGTAGAAGAAAATATCTCCCAACCTGCATATTAGAGGGTAAGACATTATGTGGCAATTCACTTGGAATTCCGAACAGAAATGTTGCTTCACTGTCTAGTTAGTAGGGATTTTGCCATATTTAGATCTGAGGTTAAATTTCTACAGCAATATCACATTATGAAAATCTGTAAAAATACAAAACACGGAATTAGTTAAAACAAATTAAATATAAGCTCTAAAACTAAAATTTAAACATATTTTACTCAATAGTCTTTGTAGCCACCCATGCTACAATATGCAGCATGCAGCTCCTACCCCGATCCCTTATCAGCCATATGCAAGATGTCATTGACCTCAAGTGAGACTGATGTTTGGATAAGCGTCTGTGTGTTCTTAAGTAGTTGGTGGTTAGTAAGTATCGCTTGTGTTGTGTGAATATATTTACTCGTTATCATAGTTATAACCAAATAACGCACAATATAACGCGATATCTTCTCTCAAAAACCGATAGATATTATACTAGGGGTCTTTCAAAATATGACTTTCCGCCATTTTGTTTTCGGCAAACATGCGGCGGGTGGAAGGTCCTAAAAAGAAAATATTATCCTTTTAGAACTTCTAAAGGGTCAATACACCAAATCATGAGTGAGGCAAGACGGTTTAATATTTTCACTCCACCCTATTCTACATATACATATGAAAGATTTCAGTGAAATTAAAGATTAAATTCCTGAGTATTTCCGCCTGTTTTTCGTCTGCAAACGTAAGATTTGTAGAGAAAAAGTATAGAATTTCAGCTGTTTAAAAATAAGTTGGGTTTTTTTTTTGTTTTTTTATTTTAACCTTTTCACTGCGATATTTTAATTTTCTTTGCACGAATTCCGCGTGATATGCAGCTTATTTTAGATGCAAAATCACATCCTTATTTCAGAAGGAAGTCATTGAAAACATTCGTAAAATGATTAAAACTCATTAAAATTAATTTGAATTGCAGGTCACTTTCATTTTCAGACCAAAAAGTTTCTCTGATGTTAAATTCATATTTGTGATAAAATCTGGAAAATTACAGAATAAACTCAGTGTCTCTTTACACTTTCAGGACACTAATATATACATATGTGTGTGTATGTGTATGTGTGAGTCTATCCCATGGTCATAAATTCCATGTTACAAATGAGTTCATCCATGATGAATTGGCCTTTCTCTCGTATAACTTTAATTCAATCATTATGTCATTTCAGACTGTTACCGACTCCCTTTTCATGTGGCTCACACATAATTCATGCAACTCCCCATTCTCGTACATATCACATAAATTCTGCTTTCCCTCACCTATGCTTGAAACCAACTGCGCCGACGGAAAATCATTCCTTTGGCTTAGCGTCACGCCATCACTGATTTTGTAATTATAAGAATGCATCTCGAAATATTGACGTTCATTTTCTTAATGAATTATTATAAAACTTGCTTACAACTCCTACATGTAAAGGTTAATTAACTACATCCTTATATAATTCTTCTTCCTTCATAATGCCCTCTTTACAGTATAAGTTTTAAAGTTATCCGACCATTTTTTAACCCGTTGTTAGATTTATCAAAAATGTTCCTTTTACAGTACCGACAGCCTGGAGCCTTGCAGACCCAAAATTTTGCATAAGTATGATCATTTAGCGTTCTTAGGGTGTCTATACGTCCCGGTTTTCAGAGAGCTGTCCCGATTTTTAGAAAAAGTTTTCGGGACAAAAAAATGACTTAGGTGTGTATTATTATATTTAATATTCATTTACTTTGTTAAAATGTGTCTTTAAAATGTTATGTGCCTTGAAAAGTGGACGCTCAATTTTGCCAGTTGAGGTTTCAGTTTTGGTTTTTGGCTAAAAGTGCAATAGTTACCCCTTTTTCTTTGATGTATTCAATCCGATAAGAATGCAACGAGTCTTTTGCTTATATTGAGGTTCTGGATATAGTAGGCTAGGTGTAGCTGTAACTCCTAGATCCTGTCCCAAAGCTGGATCCTATCTGCTTTGCAGATAGCTGGTGAGGGAAGCTATATTTTTGGGGCCTCTTTGCGAGTGACCCGTTGCCCACGTCTGGCTAACATCGTGAAAAAGAAAAACTATAGTGTTTGTCATTTACCATTACTTATTCGGACTATAGTCGATTTAATTTTCTCAGAAGAGTTCCTTGTTCCATGCACGGTCTGTGTGTATCATGAAAAAACCTCAGGGGATCATTCTGAATTCAGTCCCATATACTGACTCGACACTTCGAGTCCTGACCCTAGGTATGGACTAGGTAGCAGCTGTATAAACTTTCCAACCGTTCTGAGGCCATATATATATATGGCCTCAGAACGGTTGGAAAGTTTATACAGCTGCTACCTAGTCCATACCTAGGGTCAGGACTCGAAGTGTCGAGTCAGTTTTACTCCTAGAGTTTGACTGCCTATCCATCGATCTATCTGTTCACTAGGAGGTGGGGGTTGTCTGTAGCAGGTATGTAAACATTTTTAATCCCTGAGGTCATCAGAAAAGGTCAACCTTGTGATAGCTTCGAGTACTTGTACAAACGCTTTAATTACCTTGGAACGCTTGGAGTTTATCTTAGAACACTTACCTACATCAAAATTCAGCACTGTCAGCAGAAAGATATTTTTCTAAAGGAGGTTTGCTCCCACCTGCGGCGAAACACCACAAAAGCATCTTTGTTCTCGTCTTCAGAGTTGGATTTTCTCTGTTTATCCATACAAGACTACAACCGCTCGCAAACGATGACGAATGCTCTCTCTCTCTCTTACACCTGCGTCAGTTATACTGTGAGAAGCCTTAAAAACATTTTAACAGATTTTTTTATTTCCTCCAACAGTTATCGGGTGAAGCTCAAAACAGTCCATCTCCAGCTATTATTTTGAGAACATCTCTGCTATGGCCTCTCGTTCACCTCCTATTACAAACTCATTGAAAGTATTGCTTGAAAGTCTTCCCGCCCTACAGTTGTGCATACTCACTGTCTATGACCCTCCTACATAGGCCTAACTCACTTGGCCTACAATGTTTCACAGTGTCGTATTATGCTACTTCGTTATACAACCTATATACTCATACAAGCTCTCAGAACTAAGTAGGTTCTCTAAAGTATTTCCAATACCGTGTATCTGACTTAACGTAATACCGCATGCATGAAGGCTTATTATTTTTCATTACATACTGTATTTTTATTACCCTAATTATTGGATCTATATATCATTGAATTATTGTACTTTTGTCCCCCATGTAATTACCCTTTATCCACATTATTTAATAACTGTAATATTTGCACATTTCAATATAAACTCTCTAAAATATTACTGATAATAATTACTGAAAGTAATTATTCTTTTACTTTTACTAACTAAACTAAAAACCACGAAGCCTATCAGTTACCTTTATTACTTACATTTATTTATTTTGACTTAAAGATCAACATGGTAACCCATAAAGAATCTTTAATTAATCTAATTACATTATTATAGGGCCTACACTTAACAGGCATATAATACGATGTGAAAACCTACGCAAAGAAAATGATTTATTCAAACAAAATCGAAAAAAAGGTTTCAACCCTCATCAGCTGATAAGAAGAAGTAGACTGAGAAAAAGGATTTTCAATTTCATTCCAAAGTAAATACATTGTAGTTTCAATTTCATTTATATATATTGTTTATGAAAATGGAAAAGCTATTGGCAGGCCGATATTCAATATAAGAAATAGTAATAATAAAAACTGAATAAAAGGATAAAAATAAAAATATAAGTAATGAAATTTAGCAATGTCGATGCTAAGTGGAGCTACAGATAAACGCTCTCATTCAATAAAGCCCAAGAATGACTTATGGTAGGACTGATGAATAGCTTGGATAATTGGGTTGGCTGAGTTTTGAATTATTTGCATTAGACTGTGTTAGACACGTCTCGTTATCTCTGGGAAGCTTGAGATATTGATTAGCAAACATTTGAGAAGTTGAGCATCTTGGAGGTAATTCATGTAGCAGTCTAAAAGATCTTTTATAAAGCAAATTAAGGGTTCTTAAGTTGCTGCTCATAAATATTGGCGCACAAAGTATGAAAAATAGTGTCTTTAACTTCGCTCGTACAGAAACTGACGTTCCTTATAATCATGTTTGCTTTAGCACAGAAACTTTAATATTGTTTTCTTATGTCCGAGTCGTCACTCAAGGAGCTGGTGATTATTTGACCAAAGTACTCGAGTCCTTGTACTTGCTCTATTGGTTCATCTCTCACTCGAAAACTTCAGTTACCTGATTAAAAACTTTGTGATGGAAATGCATAAACTTAGTTTTTGTAACATTAAAAATAATATCATGGTTTCGCGAATGTATTTTGCTGATTTTTAAAAGACACTCCAGACTTTTAACAGAAGAACTCAGTAATAGCATATCATCGGCGTAAACTAAGTTATTTATCCTCATGTTTTGTCTCATTAAATGAAGTAATTAAGTTATCAATACACACATTAAATAGCAAAGGAGAGAGAGCAAGGAGCCTTACCTGACTTCGCAGGAGGAATTAAAACACTCAATGGAAAAGATTAGTAAATACACTAATAACACTGGCCAAAAAAATGAAACTTTTTTCTCATCACAAACATGATCACACTTTTCTTAATGCATTTTTCACGCTGATTCCGAATCTGGTTTTTTTTTGTTTTCTAGCACGTATAGTTATATAGATACACTGGTTTTGATATTTTTAAGTTTTTGATATTGCTATAAGAAAATTTATGGATGTATAGATCACACTTAGGAATGCTAAACAACAAATACATCATATACCTTATTCAATGTGCTTATAAATAAAGAATATATACATTATTTTATTAAAAGCGCTGTGAGTGTGATTTCCTTTTGTAAATTTGGCCTGGATTGTCACGATACAGCATCCAACAATGGTCCGCCATCATGCTTTCATTCCAATATCCTTGGTTGCGCTTCTCCATCATCTGAATATCTTGATGGAAGCGCTCTCCTTGCTCGTCACTCACTGCACCAAGGTTTTCAAGAAAGAAATCTAAGTGGGAATGCAGGAAGTGAATGTTTAACGACATTCGACACTCCATTTCTTTGAAGGCATCAAGGAGGTTCTTGACTCCATCCTTATACGCAGGTGACTTGTTGCTTCCAAGAAAGTTTTCACATATCCACTTGTGAATCCTGACTGCATACCCATAAGCATTCCTATAACTTTTAGATCTCCACAAACATTCCATTGATGACTGTCGTATTTGATTGCCTTAAGTAGTATATCCATATTGTCATATGTCTCTTTTAGATGGACGGAATGGGCAATGGGGATGGATGGCATTATATTACCATTATGCAAAAGAACTGCTTTCAGGCTTCTCTGCGACGAATCAATAAAGAGGCGCCACTCAGATGCCACATACGTCTGAGATATGGCTGTAAATAGTCCAGTGATTTCATGGCAATAACAGAGAGGACCGTCTACTGAAAAGAATGCTGTTAATTCAAAATTCCGCTTTCGGTAGTAACTAATACGAACATTGTTCTCAAGTAAATTGTTCTCCTTTAGTCTTGAGGCGAGAAGCTCTGATTTCTCTTTAGACAGCAATAAGTCTCTAACAAGATCATTCAACTGTCCTTGGGTTAACTTTTTAGGCTCTAAATGTCTACCTTCAAAAGTGTACTCTGGTTCTGTAGATGGTCCGGAAACTCCAGTGGCACCTTCATCACTTTCCATGTCATCTATGATAGAATCTAGCCTATCACTTGGGGGAATTGGAATGGGCAATGTTTCATCATGTTTTACTGGTCTACGTGCTGAATCCAAGTTTGGATATACAATCTGGTGTTTGTTCTTGGCAGAAAACCCCATTAAGTTCACACTACAAAAATAACAGTCTTCATGATGATCTCTCGGCTCCCTCCATATCATGGGTATGGCAAATGGCATTGAAGCTTTCTTTTTGTTAAGCCAATCACGTAATCCATTTGAACAGCCAGAACAGATTTGATGTGGCGCCCATGGTTTATCTTGGTCACCTAGATGGCAACCAAAGTATAGCTTGTATATTTTCTTAATGTTGGTTGTAATACTTCGTTGCTGTGTTTTAGTTGTGAACTGGCCGCATACGAAACAGAACTTGTCGGGGTCATTCTTACATTGTCGAGGCATGTTGACTGACCTGAGCAAACTAAATTTAAAAAAATGTACACCAACTTGACACAACAAGTTCTTGGACTGGACTGATCTTTTGACACACAAAGCACGGCGTTGTTGCCTGAATCACAATGCTGCTAGACGTAAAAGCTCACACCTGAAATACATAAGATGTATAATTAAGATAATTGAAATAAATAAGATGAATAAACTAAAAAAACACAATAAAATAAACACAATCAAATGTTGAAATATTAGTATTTTGCCTATTTAAAATGGTTAAATCTGTGTAGTTATATATATGCCTTCATCTTGAAAACTATACGTGCTAGAAAAACTCTGAATGCAGTTTTGGAATCAGCGTGAAAAATGCTATCCAGCCAACACAAATTTTACTCTGATGAAAAATCTTTGTTGACCAGTGTAATTAATTAAATATATTGATACATACAATGGAACTTTCCTCTAATCCAATTTTTATAATAAAATATTGTGGTATACTCTATCATAAGCCTCGCTTATATCCAAGAAACGACTATAAATAGTTGAATTATTGTCAGTGTATTTAAATGCAATTTCCTTCAATACATAGATACACAAATCAGTCGAGTGGAGCCCTTTAAAACCAAACTGATTAGATGTCCATAAATAATTCATTTAATCGGCGTAGCAAAGGTTCTCTAGTAGTTTTGAGAAGCAGAAGAAGAACAGGGAACATTTTATCCAGCAATAATTAAAGCCCTAAAGCCCTACTGCCTACACACACACACACACACACACACACACACACACACACATATATTGTATTGGTTATTGGTGTTAAGAAATAAAAATTTGCGTCTTCCTGACGAGTGGTTTCCTTCTTCATACTCGTCGTGACAGTGCGTTATTTTACATCATATATATATATATATATATATATATATATCGTAAAGAACGACGCTTGTATAGGAGATATTCCGCGCAAGACGAGAAAGAAAAACAACAAATGAAAAATGAAGTACCACCTGGGAATCGAACCCGGGATCTTCCGATTGCCGGTCAGACGCGATAACCACTACACCATGGACTCCACTCTTCCAAATGCCGTAATTCCTCTACATACTCGCAGAAACCAATGCCCCAAGGGGGCACCTCCCGCTTGCCGTAACATTATATACATTCAACTGCAAAGAACACGCAGTATAAATAACGTAAAGAACGACGCTTGTATAGGAGATATTCCGCGCAAGACGAGAAAGAAAAAACAACAAATGAAAAAATGAAGTACCACCTGGGATATCTCCTATACAAGCGTCGTTCTTTACGTTATTTATACTGCGTGTTCTTTGCAGTTGAATGTATATAATGTTACGGCAAGCGGGAGGTGCCCCCTTGGGGCATTGGTTTCTGCGAGTATGTAGAGGAATTACGGCATTTGGAAGAGTGGAGTCCATGGTGTAGTGGTTATCGCGTCTGACCGGCAATCGGAAGATCCCGGGTTCGATTCCCAGGTGGTACTTCATTTTTTCATTTGTTGTTTTTTCTTTCTCGTCTTGCGCGGAATATCTCCTATACAAGCGTCGTTCTTTACGTTATTTATACTGCGTGTTCTTTGCAGTTGAATGTATATAATGTTACGGCAAGCGGGAGGTGCCCCCTTGGGGCATTGGTTTCTGCGAGTATGTAGAGGAATTACGGCATTTGGAAGAGTGGAGTCCATGGTGTAGTGGTTATCGCGTCTGACCGGCAATCGGAAGATCCCGGGTTCGATTCCCAGGTGGTACTTCATTTTTTCATTTGTTGTTTTTTCTTTCTCGTCTTGCGCGGAATATCTCCTATACAAGCGTCGTTCTTTACGTTATTTATACTGCGTGTTCTTTGCAGTTGAATGTATATAATGTTACGGCAAGCGGGAGGTGCCCCCTTGGGGCATTGGTTTCTGCGAGTATGTAGAGGAATTACGGCATTTGGAAGAGTGGAGTCCATGGTGTAGTGGTTATCGCGTCTGACCGGCAATCGGAAGATCCCGGGTTCGATTCCCAGGTGGTACTTCATTTTTTCATTTGTTGTTTTTTCTTTCTCGTCTTGCGCGGAATATCTCCTATACAAGCGTCGTTCTTTACGTTATTTATACTGCGTGTTCTTTGCAGTTGAATGTATATATATATATATATATATATATGTATGCTGCAAACCCACAAGGAAAAAGAAAAACGATTCCAAGGCCTTTCGTGTATTCAAAGCTACACCTCGTCAGGGCCCATAAATATATACAACGTACAGGAAAACCAAAACAATTAGCACATACTTAACAAGGGTTAATGAGAGGCAAAAGAAATTTTAACATGATATCGTCAATTTTATACGTCCCCGCACTGTTATTGAAATTGTTTTTAAAATGAATAAATGCACATTCTAGAATATTTCTTTCTATTATATCTCTGTTTTTAACAAGCGCTTTAGAACTATCCCACTTGATGGGTTTGCAGCATTCATTCATTTCACGTGTTTTATTGTGAAATTCATCCCATATATATATATACAGTGTATATATATATATATATTATATATATATATATATATTATATATATATATATATATATATATATATTGAAATTTGCAATAATTCCAAAAAAATATTAAAATCAAATACTCGCTGACTAAAATAAACAGTTAAAACTTACAATTATTCAGACCTCTTCGAGGGACCCCCATCAGAGTTGAAAAAAAAAGAAAAGAAATAAAACAAAAGATCTTCACAGCAAGAAGACATTAGCCTCTCCCCCCCCCCCCCCCCCAAAAAAAAGTAGTTTTTCGAATGTCTGTTTAACCTAATTAGATTTGGTGAGGTTTTGATTAGGGAAACTACGCGAACTTGGTTAGGTTTAATTGTATTGTATACAAAACAGTACCCGGTTGGGTTATGTTATTAATTGAATATTTAACTGATCAGGAAGTTCCTTTGATAAAATATTAAATAGGTTTAGCTTTAGTATGCTAAGTGAGTTGTTCATCGTCTTTGGCAAGTAGCCTTGTTTTTTTTTTTTTATCTCGCATTACAAAAATAATTATATCTTATAACGTTATTAACCTCTTTTGAACCACTGGGTCGAATATGTACCGTTTCCCATACACGCACTCATAACTTAACGCTACAAAAACTTCGATCGTTAAGAGGTTAACTGTAACACAAGCGCGTTTGATGAGTACGAGACAAAACAAAAGTTTAACAAAACTAGATCAGGTATTATTGTGATTAACGGAGTTATAGACAATTAGTTAGGTTAAATATGTTAGATAATATAAATAGCACCAGACTAGCTTTAAGTTGGTTTAAAACTTGGTTAAATTAGCTGAATTCGGGTGTTACGGATGGCGTGATCAGTTAGAGCGTTGAGTCCGAAACTTCTCGACCCGGGTTCAAAATCTACTAATTATCAACTTTAATTCATTTTCCCTTTTCATCTATACAACCTCCCCCACCCCATCTATATAACCCTCCCCCCCCCCTACGGTTTTAAAGATAATGTATCTACAGATCTACAGAAGCTAAGGCTAACAAAGACCCTAAGATCCACTCTAAGGTTAGCCCGAGAGAAAGGAAAGAGTAGAGGGTTAAGAGAAGAGAATAAGGGGTTAAGTAAGTAGCAACACCTATCACTCGTGGGTTAACATTCATTCAGAAAAAGAGAAAAAAGACACCATCATCATCCGCCGGCCACTGCCGACAAGTCAGAAAAATAGTCGGAGAGAACAGGAAAGGGATAAGTAAAAGGTGAGTAAAAAGTGAGTGCCAAGATCAGGTGTGTTGTAAATTTTAAGGTTCTTAATGATTCACCGAGCTAAAACATTAAATTACTTCTTGCCATTAGCGAATATGGAATTTGGAATAAATGTGTTTCTCTCACACTGAAACATTGACCCACACAGGTTTGTGTTTAATGTTCTTTATTTATATATATATATATATATATATAATATATATATATATATATATAAATGCAAACCCACAAGGAAAAAGAAAAAATGATTCCAAAGTCTTTCATGTATTCAGAAGTACACCTCGTCAGGGAATGACGAGGTGTACTGCTGAATACACGAAAGGCCTTGGAATCATTTTTCTTTTTCCTTGTAGGTTTGCATCGTTCATTCATTTCACGTGTTTAATTGTGAAATTCATCCCATATATATATATATATATATATATATATATATATGCGTCTCGGTGGTGTAGTGGTTAGCGTCGCTGACTAGTACGAATCCATCGGCCCCTGGATCGAGACCCGGTGACGGCGGGCGGCGCGCAGCAAAACCCAGCTCTTCATCTTTCCACACAATAAAAAAAATTGGTTGGTAGATAAATGGGTACCCTGGGTAGCCTAGTGGTTAAGACGTTGGGCTGCTGGTGGGGTGTGGTTCGGATTCCAGTTAAACTGTAGGTCTAAGGTGGAGTGATAAGCTTAACTTTCGTCAGAATGAACAATCCGGGCGGAAGCAAAACCAAGGTTTTATATATATATATATATATATATATATATATAGGGTATCCCGTAAATCTGGAACCATAGGGAAAAATGATAAAAACGACAATAAAAACGCCGAAGATACTTTTGGGGACTGTTTGTGAAGTGAGCGACGATGGTAGCGGCTGTGTCATCGTCGGTGGATGTCCTCGGACGTTCACTGCGTGGTTTATCTCCTATGGATCCCGTTTCCCTGAACTTTGCTACAAGTTTGCCGACACAGCTGAGTGTTATCGGCGCGCGGTCCGGATGCAATCTGTTAAATTCCTCAGCGACCTCCCTCTGACTCCGATTTGCTACGAGCAGAATTATCTGGATGCGTTCTTCCTTACTCAAAGACATCATGGGCACTTGCATAAACGGAAAAACATGAATTACTTATTTTACCCTATAGTTCCAGACTTATGGGACACCCTATATATATATATATATATATATATATATATATATATCGGAGAATTAATATACTATAGTGTTATTTTTATACATTTGATAAAAGGATCATATTGCAATATGCAATATAAAAATTGATCCCGTTCACTCGTCCTGAAAGGTTTTTATTTGTAGTTTACACTTGAATAAAGTTTATTAAGTAATATCATGGTGAGCTCGGTCACTCCAGACCTCTATATTACTTATGAAAACCGCTCTAAATTATGTAAACATAAATGATAAATGGTACGTATGAACTCTTCTCAGTACAGAAAAAGACAAAGAGCTTATTCTCCGTAGAAAGATAGGTTCTTTCGGAGAATAGTGTAAAAAAAGATGGTATGTAGTATGTACTGTATTTCAAATATACAGTATGTATATACAAGAAGTTATACAATAAATAAATATATTTCAGTCATATACTTTTAATTTCAGTATGCTTCAGAATGTCTCAGAAGTGAAGTAACTCAATAAATAACAGGAACTCGAAAAAAATCAGGAATGAAAACTTTCAACGAGCAGGGATTTCTTTTATACACTGGTGATAGAGAATGAGAAAGAATACCAAAAAGAAGCTACTATCTTCTTGGATGCCCATATCCGAGCTGTTCAGCATGTTGGCAAAAACACGCTGCAGATATTGCCAGCGTGATGTTGTCGATACAGGCGGTTATGTTTAGCTGGCTTCAAGGCATCCAGATCCTAGGATTGTTGGCATAGTCTTGTTCTCTTATTACTCTCTCGCCGAAGAAGTTCTGAAAAAATTCCAACGTTTCTATGGCTGTATGAGCTGGTACCGCATCTTGTCCAGATCAGACACCACGTTACAATACAATTAACTGTTTAATGATGCCTCTTTATCGCTCAGCAGTTACAGTTTCCGTAAGAAGAGCGGTTCAGCCATAGGGGTAGGAGGTTGGGGTTCAGGGGAGTCAAATGACCCCCAAATTCAGTCCGACTGAATATTTTCGGGCAATTACGCCCGAAAATTCGGATAAAAGCCCAGTACACATATTTTCAATCACCACGATTTCACCCGAAACATTTTATGAATTTGATATAAGATATCATCTCTTTGCCGAAATGTATGCCTTCAGATCTTGAACCATGCAATATTTGATTACAGAAAGGAAAACCTGTCGCAAAACAGCAGTATTTAAGTACCCCATTTGATATAACCTGTTACAACTTACTTTGTTGTTGTAACTTGTTTGGTGCTCAGCCTTTGTACCGTTGTGTAATTCAGAGCTGGGCACTTGCGGCATATTGCGGTACTGCGGTACTGCTGCACTACCAAACCGGTACCAAACCGGTACGCGGAAATTTGAATGCAGTTGCGGTACTGCGGTACTTTCAGCGATCCTTTGCGGTACTGCGTTATGGGGGCCCGGGGTGGTAGTGCGGTGGTACCGCAAGTACCGCAGTACCGCAAAATATGCCGCAAATGCCCAGCTCTGATACCTACAAATAGTGTTTAATAAAAATATGACTTAAAAAATCGGTTTTCGGTTTCGCTTATTTTTTTCGGGTAAAACTTTCTTCTCCCCCGGGCCCCTACGCCTATGGGTTCAGCTATCCTTCGCCGCGAAACTGCACACCACACTCTTATCATCTGACTGTGAAGAGGTTGCTAATGAACACTATGTGAATTCTCTGTACCCAAATCCTCGAGGTGGAACTAGGCTTCATCAAGCAGAAAGTTGTATCGAAGATACGTAGACAAGAGCGAACAAGTGCTTAACTCAATGGCAGTACTACCAAAGTCTACTAATATCTAGGTGGACAACGCTCGCAATATAATTTGCAAATAATTTTATGCAAAAGAGTTTGAACATAAAATTTTAATCCAGTGAGTTCATAACATTTACTAAAAGCTTAGATTTTAAATGCAACTACACACATTGTGACTCGTTGGCTTTGGATTTGAAGCGCAAATTTTTATGGCTGTATTGTTTTGTTAATTTAGTGACCAGCTGGGTTTTTATCAAGTTAACAAGCATGTATGAAATTTTGTATAAACGTGGACTGACTAGATATAGGAAGGCTTTGGTACTATAACCTTTCGAATCGCTCCACAAATTTCCTGGATAAGTGCATAATTTCCCATAATATCTAACAGCATTTTTGCCAGAGTTCTGTCGTCGTTTGTAATGTTACCGTGGAATTTCTCAGCGTAAGTGACGTCTTCATTTTTTCTTCCATGTTATGAACGGAAAGCTAAAATCCCCCAAAATTAATATTTTAGTGCAGGAGTTCAAAGTGAGTGTAACATGTTTTTTATTTCATTTGTAATGAAATGGAATTAAAGTTTTGTGGTGTTTGGTGGTTTGTACACGTTCATAATTAAATTTAGTCCTTTTGCTTCTAAAATAAGAATTTCGATTGTGTTGTTTGATTTGATTTACCTCCACTTCGGCTGTGTATGTGTCTTTCATGTAAATACAACAGCCTCTGCCTCTTCTTGCCAGTCTATCTGCAGTAAATATATCGTAGTTCTTTATTGTCATTTCAGTGTTTTCGATGCAGTTTTCACAGCCTTTCTCATATTTATGCAAGTGCGTTTCCGTTAAGCATAAGATATCTGTATTGGTTTCAAGAGCTAAATTTTGTAGGTATTGTAATTTGTAATCTGTTTTTCAGTGCACAGTCATTGTATATTTAGATACATATTCAATTTATCTTGAGTTCAGTTTTTCTGGATATTGGTAGTTATCAGGTCGGCTTTGTTGGTTTCTGATCGGTGGTCCTATTGAGTAGGCCGTTGCACTTGATAATACTGGGGATGTAGCCCTTGGTACTATTGTGTTTGTCGAATTAACTGTGGGTGGTATTGGAGAGGCGGTGTATGTATTGCTGGGCTAGTAGTAAATTTGCGCGATATCGGTAAGCCCATTGCTCATCATATTGAAACACTCATTTAGGATGGTTGTACACGCATCTAGAGCTATATTTGCACAATTTTGTTTTATAGTGTTCATATATGGTCCGTATTTTCGGCTTCTTTATGTTTACTGACTTAACTCAGAATTTGCGAGATTCAGTTCACTTCTTCACTTAGATTTTAATCAGCGTGACCAATCATAATAATGATAATTAATATTATGATTGGTCATATCCGTCTGAGGATAATCAATTATGTTAACGTACGGACACTTTATAAACATGGTAATATACTGAAGTAAAATAATTTGTATGCTTTCTTATTGACTTTTAAATTAAGTTCGACATTTTATAGGTAAAACTTGTGACCTCACCTTCTCTTCCTCACTGAAACTCAGGTGTCTAGGACAGGGCCTGAGGTAAAAAATTAACAAGTGACAGCGCTGCTACTCGTGACGGCACATTCACGAGTAGCAGCGTCGTAGACAGATAGACCTAAGGTGCGGGAAGTGGGTTGATAGGAGTCCGGGGGGGGGTCCCCCTTCCGCAAGGGGTTAACAACCGGAACGATTTATTAAAAAAAACAACAACCGGTACGTACCGCCCTCCAACTTAAGCCCTGGTCTGGGACGACTGACAGCAATCCCTTTTCTGTACTCTCCTACTTTCTCTATACTCATTTTCATTCCAAAGGTGATGTTGCGTATATGTACGCAACGACCTAACCTGCTCTCGTATTCTCGAACTTGAATCCTCCGAATTCTACACGCTCTGGCTACGGCTCATATACCAGTCTCAAACTAAATACATCTGCGCTGTCTACGTTTCTCCGAATTCTAACTGACTATCTAAAACTCTTTGACTACCTCACTTCTAAAGTGGAATGCATTCTATCCCACTCTCCTTTTGTTGAAATCTCCATTTCAGAAGATTTCAATGTTTAACACCACCTTTGGCTTCACTCCCATTTCAATGACATCCTTCGAACTAGCTTACAACTTCTCTATCCTGAATAACCTAGAGCAGATTGCACAGCATCCTACTCGTATCCCTGATCACCTTGGAGAGAACCCCAACATTCTCGATTTCTTTCTCACCTCTCATCCTTCTTCTTACTCTGTCAAACTTTTTTCTCGTTGGGCTCTTCCAACCACAGTCTTATATCTATTTCCTCTGCTATCACTCCAATTCAGCGGTGACCGCTTCACAGAGGTGATTCTCTCGAGCTTGGAGGTGTATATTCCATATTTTATTCCTATTGCTAATGCAAAAAACCTTGGTTGAACTTTGCTTGTTCTAATGCTATCCGCAACAGAGAGAAGGCTTTCGGAAGGTACCGTTGCCACTCAACTCCTGACTCTCACTCAATTTATATTTCTGCCCAAAATCGTGCAAAATCTGTTCTTCGACTCGCCAAAAATTCCTTCATCCGACAAAAATGTGAAAACCGATCTAATTCTAATTCTCCTCGCTCTTTCTGGCACCTAGCCAAGAACCTCTTCAACATTCAACAACTTTACTTTGTCTTTCCCGCCTCTTTGTCATTCCGAGGGCTCAGTTTCCGGTGCTGTTCCTCCATCTCCTCCTTTCTCTGAGTTAATTATGTCTGAAATTAGACTCTCTTCCAAAGATGCTTTTTTTCTGCCCTATCTGGGCTCAACTCTAGGAAGGCTTACGGTCCTGATGGTGTTCCTCCTGTTGTTCTCAAGAAATGTTCTTCTGTGCTGACAGCTTGCCAGGCAAACTCTTTCGACTTTGTTTCTCATCTGGTATTTTTTCTTCCTGTTGGAAGTTCGCTTTCATTCAGCTTGTCCCAAAGAATGTGAAAGATCACATATGGATACTCCCAGTACTCTCTTTCCAAAACAGCTTCTAAGAGGTTAGGTGTGCTGTACCAACTCCGCAGTTTCTTCACCTCTACTCAGTTGCTGTCTCTGTACAGGGGTTTTGTCCGCCCCTGTATGAAGTACGCTTCTCATATGTGAGGTACCTCAACCTACGTAGCTCTACTTGACCGGATGGAATCAAATACTTTTCGTCTCATCATTTCCGCGCCTATTACTGACTGTCTTTGTTCTCTCTCTCTTTGCAGCAATGTTGCCTTACTCTCTCTTTACTATCGTTATTACAACGGACATTGTTCTTCTAAACTCTCTAACTGCATTTCTCCTCCTTTAAGGAGAGCAAGCAGTACCAGACTTTCGATACATTCTCATTCCTTTCTGTCCAACTCTCTAACGCTCAAGTTAATAGGTATTTTCAATCTTTCGTCTACTCAACCGGTCAACTCTGGAACAATCTTCCGCAATCCATCTTTTCCCCTATCTATGACCTTCATTCTTTCAAAGGCAGAGTGTCCAGGTACGTCGAAAACTTGGACGTTGATTTTGGCTCTCTTCCTCTTCTATGGGAGGGGCATTTTTGCGGGCATTCGCCCTTGGCCCCTCCTTCCTGATTAAAAAACAATCCTTCGTGCATAATGTAAAATAGTACTGTATACAGAAAGAAACGCAGTTTCAAAATAAAAATCAATAATTCTGACTTAAAAATATTTGGAGATTCATATATTCGACAAGCCCATAAATATTTTTGAGACCGACATCTGAATATTTTTAGAAAAGTATATAAATTTTTAAATGAATATATCAATATATTTAGATGAGCATCAAAATATATTTGTTCAAATAAAAATATTTCTTTCTAAAACGGTATCAAATTACCTTTAAATATTTATTTCTTTTATGCTAAAAGTACAGTTATCGCGACGTTATCGCGTTTTCTTCTAGATAACTTATTGTGTGGCACTGCTATGATGACATCGCCAACCAAAGATCACTGAAACTTAATGTTGGTTATTTTCATGAATACAAGAATTAAACCTGTGATTATAACAAGCCAATAGTTCAGTCAGTAAACCTATGCAGTGCATACACTTTTAAACAAAAGGGATCACCTGAAGATCAGGGCCCCCATGTGTACTTGGGTTTTGCTTTACAGTACCAAATATAATAATAAAAAATTAAATTGAATACCCGATTAGGTCAACTGTACGCCCTTGACGATTGGTTAGGTTAAGTCGTGATATTTTCATTAAAACTAACGAAAATATCACGACTTAACGTAACCAATCCTCAGTATATATATGTATATATATGTGTATATATATATATATATATATATATATATATATATATATATATATATATATATATATACACAAACTCAGAATGGTTCCCTGAGAACATTATATGTTAAACCCAGACCGTGCATGGAACAAGGAACTCTTCTGGGAAATTAAATCCACTATAGTGGATTACTTATTCGGACTATAGTGGATTTAATTTTCCCAGAAGAGTTCCTTGTTCCATGCACGGTCTGGGTTTAACATATATATATATATATATTATATATATATATATACAGGTGGGCGGAAAGTAGCTCCCTATTTTGGATTGGTAAAAAAATACGTATATTATCCATTTATTTCAGAAGAAATAATATGAAAAGGTAGGCATACATGGTAGGTTTTCTCTAAAATTCAATGTGGGCTCCAACTCTTTCCACCAGCTTCTGGAGCCGCCCAGGAATGGCGTCCACTGACTTTAGCAGGAACTCCGGCGGGATGGAGGACATGACTTCCCGAATTCGGTCCTCCAGTTCTTCCAATGTCCTCGGTTTGGTGCGGTAGACTTCTTCCTTTACCCACCCCCAAAGAAAGAAGTCGCACGGTGTCAAGTCGGGGCTCCTGGCTGGCCATTGATGTGGACCACGACGACCCATCCAACGCCCAGGGAAGTGGGCATCCAGCCACTCACGGACAACAAGAGCGAAGTGCGGAGGGGCGCCATCTTGCATAAATATCAGATCGTCGATGTTCTCCCATGTGCTGACAACCGGCCAGACCTCGTTTCGCAACATAGCAAGGTACCGCTCAGCATTCATGGTGTTGCGCAGAAGGAACGGGCCCACAACCTGATCTGAGGTCATACCACACCACACCGTTACACTGAACCGATTCTGCCGTTTTTCAGCGGTAACCATGGGATCCTCCTGACTTAAAAATATTTGGAGATTCATATATTCGACAAGCCCATAAATATTTTTGAGACCGACATCTGAATATTTTTAGAAAAGTATATAAATTTTTAAATGAATATATCAATATATTTAGATGAGCATCAAAATATATTTATTCAAATAAAAATATTTCTTTCTAAAACGGTATCAAATTACCTTTAAATATTTATTTCTTTTATGCTAAAAGTCAGTTATCGCGACGTTATCGCGTTTTCTTCTAGATAACTTATTGTGTGGCACTGCTATGATGACATCGCCAACCAAAGATCACTGAAACTTAATGTTGGTTATTTTCTGAATACAAGATTAAACCTGTGATTATAACAAGCCAATAGTTCAGTCAGTAACCTATGCAGTGCATACACTTTTAAACAAAAGGGATCACCTGAAGATCAGGGCCCCATGTGTACTTGGGTTTTGCTTTACAGTACCAAATATAATAATAAAAAATTAAATTGAATACCCGATTAGGTCAACTGTACGCCCTTGACGATTGGTTAGGTTAAGTCGTGATATTTTCATTAAAACTAACGAAAATATCACGACTTAACGTAACCATCCTCAGTATATATATGTATATATATGTATATATATATATATATATATATATATATATATATATATATATATATATATATATATATATATATATATATATATATATATACACAAACTCAGAATGGTTCCCTGAGAACATTATATGTTAAACCCAGACCGTGCATGGAACAAGGAACTCTTCTGGGAAAATTAAATCCACTATAGTGGATTACTTATTCGGACTATAGTGGATTTAATTTTCCCAGAAGATTCCTTGTTCCATGCACGGTCTGGGTTTAACATATATATATATATATATATATATATATATATATATATATATATACAGGGTGGGCGGAAAGTAGCTCCCTATTTTTGGATTGGTAAAAAAATACGTATATTATCCATTTATTTCAGAAGAAATAATATGAAAAGGTAGGCATACATGGTAGGTTTTCTCTAAAATTCAATGTGGGCTCCAACTCTTTCCACCAGCTTCTGGAGCCGCCCAGGAATGGCGTCCACTGACTTTAGCAGGAACTCCGGCGGGATGGAGGACATGACTTCCCGAATTCGGTCCTCCAGTTCTTCCAATGTCCTCGGTTTGGTGCGGTAGACTTCTTCCTTTACCCACCCCCAAAGAAAGAAGTCGCACGGTGTCAAGTCGGGGCTCCTGGCTGGCCATTGATGGACCACGACGACCCATCCAACGCCCAGGGAAGTGGGCATCCAGCCACTCACGGACAACAAGAGCGAAGTGCGGAGGGGCGCCATCTTGCATAAATATCAGATCGTCGATGTTCTCCATGTGCTGACAACCGGCCAGACCTCGTTTCGCAACATAGCAAGGTACCGCTCAGCATTCATGGTGTTGCGCAGAAGGAACGGGCCCACAACCTGATCTGAGGTCATACCACACCACACCGTTACACTGAACCGATTCTGCCGTTTTTCAGGCGGTAACCATGGGATCCTCTCCTGCCCAGTAGTGGCAATTGTGGCGGTTGACAAAGCCTCCGACGTGGAACACCGCCTCGTCGCTCCAGAGGATGTTGCGGAAGAGATGGGGCCAGTCTTCATGCCAAGCCAGCATGATTTCCCCGAACTCCATGCGAATGTCGCAGTCCTCGTCCGAGAGAGATTGGCAGTAATGCGGCTTCCACGCACGCCAGTTCAGCTCCTTCTTCAGCACAGTTCGCACTGAGTAGCGGAGAGTCCACTTTCCCGAGCTGCCTGGCGAGTTGACTTTCGTGGACTCCGTGCGAACATTTCCTGAACTGCCTGCACCGTCTCCTGGGCCCTGGATGTCGAAGGGCGACCACATCTTCGAACATCTGCCACAGACCCCGTCGTCATGAGCTTCGAGTGGCAGTTCTTGATTGTTTTCGGGTCCACTTGGGCACGTGGTCCGTGAATGGCCCGCCACCATCTTTGAACTCGAACGACAGATTGCCAAACTTCGTACCGTGCCGCCAACTGGGCACGCTCCTGCAGTGTTAAACGCTCAGCCATGTTACCCTTCAATCTGAAATGAAAAAACAAAAATGAACGTTACAATTGTACCACTTTAGAGAACACACCATAACAATATAACAATACAATCACAATTTATACATAATTTATATGTAATTAAATTAGGGAGCTACTTTCCGCCCACCCTAGTATATATATATTATATATATATATATATATATATATATATATATATATATAAAACAACGAAAATATCACGACTAAACCTAACCAAGCGTCAAGGGCGATTGACATTGGGGGCTTTAGTCTTCTGGTGATCCATATTTTTTTTTTACAATTATGAATTCATACAAACGAAATATGGAACAATAAATTTTATAACACTAAAAAAATCCGAAAACGGATGAATACCAGATTTGTGTAAATTATAAGCTTCGTAAATAAGTAAAGTTTGAATATATATTACAAAAACTAGGTTATGCAATTTCATCCTAAAAGCTGTAATCAGCCAGCTGATATAAGGTTTAAAATGAATGGTGAAGTAATTTAGGAAGTACAAGAGTTTAAGTATTTGGGTCAAACTATTACCAGCTCCTTGAGTGATGACTCGGATATAAGAAACCAATCTCGAAGCCTGTGTGCTAAAGCGAATATGACCATAAGGAACTTTCGTTTCTGTACAAGTGAAGCTAAAGACACACTCTTTCGTACTTTCTGCAGTAATATATACGGTCAGCAACTCTGGGTGAATTATAAAAAAGGTTCTGGCAGAACCCTAAATTTGCTGTACAACAGGTCTTTTAGACTCTTACATAAATTACCCCCGAGATGCTCAGCTTCGCAAATGTTTGCACCCGCAATGTCCCGAGCTTCCCGGAGGTAACAAGACGTGCTCAACACAGTCTAATGCAAAGAATTAAAAAATCAACCAACCCGATCATCCAAGCTATCCATGAGTCCTGCCATTTATCCTCTAAGCTATGGACTTCTTGGTACGAAAACGTCTGTCTGTAGCTCCACTTAACTTCGACATTACAGTATCATTTCTAATCAAATGTATATATGATATTTCTATCCTTAGTATATGAACTGTCATTGTATTAATAATATTTGTCATATGGACTATAGTCTGCCAATAAACCTTTCCATTTTCATTTTCATTTCATTAAAGTAAATAAAAATACAGGGTGTTCAAAAAGAAGCCCAACCCATTGGAGAATGCATGTTTATTAGTAAATTACAGAATTTTTGAATGTGTTGGCCATTATGATTTTCACGTATGTTGATATGCTGGCTACTGTCTGCGCCGTATTTCCGTACAAATTCCTCCGTGGTGGCTTCATAACTTCGCTTTCTAGTGAAGAACGTACACTTGACCAAACCGGGCATTCAATAATTTTCTCGTAGGTTGCCCCTGTTGATTGTGCTAATTAATTTGTGAAGTTTCGTAAAAATCTGTAGCAGTCCGCCAAGCCAAAACGACCCAAACAAATAATTACATTTGATTGTAATCCGCACATTTTTTTCTATAAAACCAACCTTTAAATATTTTTCATTATAATTTTTTTACATCTTAAATGATGTAAACTGTAAAAGAATTTGTATGCCCACATTATAATGTATACATAATTTTAGCGAAATAAACCTCGAGCCACGAGGTGGAAAGCGTTTCTTTCATACGAAACTATTACAAATAATGGGTGTTTGTATTGAAACACGATGAAATATGGAATAAGAAGAAAATACAAAAGATGCTGAAAGACTGGACTCAATTTAAAAACATACGCGTACGTTTTTTCTATGTTCGTTCAACCATTGTACAGAGTGATTCAAAAGCCAAAAGCACCATAGCAATGAAATAAAGAATGAATACGCTATATACTCTTGAATAAACTCTGAAGCTTTTCTTTTCATTATAGTTTTTCCAACTTTCCCATAAATCTTCCTTCACCACTCTTTTCAGTCAGCGCAGCCTCATTATTCCTGTGTGAAAGCGTTATACGTTTACAAATGTGAGCATCGTATGAGAGTTTTCAGTAGTCCTTATTTTCACAGCCTCGTCTTATTTTTCCCGATAACTTTCTTCTTGGGCTTGCCTAGCGTGGATCTTAGGGTCTTTTTTAGCCTGTAAATATGTAAATTTGTGTGTGTGTATGTATATATATATATATATATATATATGCTACAACTCAGAATGGTCCCCTCAGAAACTTTTATGTCACACACAGACCGTGCATGGAACAAAGAACTTTTCTGGGAAAATTAAATCCACTATAGTCCGAATAAATAAATAAATGCACAGTTTTTGCGTAACACACACACACACACACATATATATATATGCACTAGAATCACAAATTAACACGTGACCTTATTAATAAGCAAACAACCACAAGGAAAAGGAAACACAAAGTCCGAGCGCTTTCGTGATATATTCACATTATCAAGGATAATGTGAATATATGTGAATATATCACGAAAGCGCTCGGACTTTGTGTTTCCTTTTCCTTGTGGTTGTTTGCTTACATATATATATATATATATACAGGGTGGCCCAAAAACTACCTACCAAGTTTAAGCCTTTATTTCACCAAAACAATCGAGAATACAGAGATAGTTCAAACGCCATTCAAAGCAGCATCTCAAGTCATTTATATGACAATGTGTTCGATGTGCTGTCCCACCACTTCGATAATTTTTCGCACCCTCATTCCAAAATTCGATACCACGCTGTGGAGAACCTCTGTCGGAATGTCGACGATCTGACGTTCAATCGATGATTTCAGCTCCTCCAAAGTCTTTGGGTTGCTCTGATAAACTCTATCTTTGAGGTGTCCCCACAAAAAGAAGTCACACAAGTTGAGATCAGGCGAATAGGGAGGCCAATCAATGCCGCTTCCATAGTGCTTCCGATAGTCCAAACCAATGACATTCTCTCCAAACTGATGTTAAACAAATGGCGTGAGTAGTACAGTGTGTCAGCAAATTTTCATCGAATTCTATTCATTCGTTTCAGAGAAAATGTAAATTGATGTTGGTAGGTATCTTTCGGGTCACCCTATATATATATATTATATATATATTATATATATATATATATATATTATATATATATATATATGTAGGGGATGGTGATGATGATGATGTCTGTCTGTTCTATGTTCGTTTATACAAGCCTAAACTGTTAGGGTAATCTGTATTAATTTTAGTATACCCATTAAGAGAGAACCAACCAGCGAAGGTTTTAGTAACAAACCCGCCCCTCCCAGTCTTCCCTAGGTTGTGTTTCTGGAGGTTTTTGCTGTGCAAGACGCAGCGGGTGTTCTAGTATACACACACACACACACACACACACGGAGTTGTAATAGAATAACTCCTACTGAGGCGGAGCCTGTACAGTGAAGTGTACATTTCTTCTTATGGTTTAACTTGCATTCAGATTATAATGGGTTAGAGCAGAGTTTTTCAAACTTTTTGAAGCCACGGAACCTTTATTTAAAAAAAAAAACCAACTCACGGAACCTTGACCAACAGGTAAAATTTTAATGATATAAGGCAAATGGTAATAAAAAACAATTTATGCTCACTGCAGTTTATTTATGTAATTTATGAAGTTTACATATGCACTTATATGAATTTCACAAGAAAAAATATATAAGTTTAGAAATTTACAAGAAAAAAAAAGACAATTTACTTTTATTGACCTTATTTATTTTAAGTTCCCCTCCCCCCACATTACTGTCAGCATAAAAGAAATTAAAAGTATAAAAAAGATCATGTTTATTGTAAAATTAAAGTTTTCAATGCAAAATAATTAAAAGCGAGGAATTTTACAGTTATTGAGGATTAATTTTAATAGTTAATCAAACAAATAAATGTTCAATGACTCGGATGTGATTGCTTTTCTTTGGATAAAAGTTCAATATTACATTACTTTGATCATAACTTCCGTGAACTGAGAAAACTAAACCCCAAAACATCGAAAAACTCACCAAATCAATCAGACCAGCGCTCGTGGTCATCAGCTGCGTTTTGTTTACAAAATGGGCTCCTGTTTCTTACTGTGGCTGCGAGAGGGCGACACTTATTCTGGATATCTCATCGTTTGAATTAAAATTCTCTCTCTCGCCCACTCTCTCTTTGCCTACGTTTTTCAAATCGTTTGAATTAAAATTCCCTCTCTCGCCCACTCTCTCTTTGCCTACGCTTTTCAAATCGTTTGAATTAAAATTCCCTCTCTCGCCCACTCTCTCTTTGCCTACGCTTTTCAAATCGTTTGAATTAAAATTCCCTCTCTCGCCCACTCTCTCTTTGCCTACGCTTTTCAAATCGTTTGAATTAAAATTCCCTCTCTCGCCCACTCTCTCTTTGCCTACGCCTTTCAAATCGTTTGAATTAAAATTCCCTCTCTCGCCCACTCTCTCTTTGCCTACGCTTTTCAAATCGTTTGAATTAAAATTCCCTCTCTCGCCCACTCTCTCTTTGCCTACGCTTTTCAAATCGTTTGAATTAAAATTCCCTCTCTCGCCCACTCTCTCTTTGCCTACGCTTTTCAAATCGTTTGAATTAAAATTCCCTCTCTCGCCCACTCTCTCTTTGCCTACGCTTTTCAAATCGTTTGAATTAAAATTCCCTCTCTCGCCCACTCTCTCTTTGCCTACGCTTTTCAAATCGTTTGAATTAAAATTCCCTCTCTCGCCCACTCTCTCTTTGCCTACGCTTTTCAAATCGTTTGAATTAAATTCCCTCTCTCGCCCACTCTCTCTTTGCCTACGCTTTTCAAATCGTTTGAATTAAAATTCCCTCTCTCGCCCACTCTCTCTTGCCTACGCTTTTCAAATCGTTTGAATTAAAATTCCCTCTCTCGCCCACTCTCTCTTTGCCTACGCTTTTCAAATCGTTTGAATTAAAATTCCCTCTCTCGCCCACTCTCTCTTTGCCTACGCTTTTCAAATCGTTTGAATTAAAATTCCCTCTCTCGCCCACTCTCTCTTTGCCTACGCCTTTCAAAACACAATCACTGAATTCGCAGAATATATATCGTAAATTCATCCATGCCAGTTGATATTATCTTGCCTCTCTCTCTCCTTCTCAGTCTCTCATGACATGCCCCACGGAACCCCATCAAGTTCTCGCTGAACCCTAGTGCTCCGCGGAACACAGTTTGAAAACCCCTGGGGTGAGAGATTATGAACTGTTCAATCAGGGACCATGTTCCATTTCTTCCAAAGGCTGACCAATCAGAAAAAGGAAAACATTTTTACACTTTATATCCGATAGTTTTTCGTTACAATATATATATATATATATATTATATATAATGGTTCTACCTACCGTGCAAGCATTTCTCTCTCTCTTTCTCTCTCTCTCTCTCTCGCTCTCTCTCTCTCTATATATATATATATAAAACCTTTGATTAACCTTTGGTTAGCTTCCGCCCGAATTGTTCATTCTGACGAAGGTCAAGCTTTTCACTCCACCTTAGACCTACAGTTTAACGTGGAATCCGAACCACGCCCCACCAGCAGCCCAGCGTCTTAACCACTAGGCCACCTAGGGTACCCATTTATCTACCAACCACGTTTTTTATTGTGTGGAAGGATGAACAGCTGGGTTTTGCTGCGCGCCGGCTGCCGTCAGCGGGTCTCGAACCCGGGGCCGATGGATTCGTAGTCAGCGACGCTAACCACTACACCACCGAGGCGCATATATATATATATATATATATATATATATATATATATATATATAAAACCTTGGTTAACCTTGGTTTTGCTTCCGCCCGAATTGTTCATTCTGACGAAGGTCAAGTTTGTCACTCCACCTTAGACCTACAGTTTAACGTGAAATCTGAACGCCCCATCAGCAGCCCAGCGTCTTAACCACTAGGCTACCCAGGGTACCCATTTACCTACCAACCAATTTCTTTATCGTGTGGAAGGATGAACAGCTGGGTTTTGCTGCGCACCGCCTGCCGTCACGGGTCTCGATCCCGGGTTCGATATATATATATATTTGATAGAACTCAGAATGGTCCCCTAAAAAACTTTTATATTACACACAAACCGTGCGTGGAACAAGGAACTCTTCCTTGTTCTATGCACGGTCTGTGGGTAACATATATGTATGTATATACATACACACACACACACACTGGTTTATTTCTATCTATCTACTGGTCTATCTATTTCTATTGGGGATAATTCTTTAGTAAGGAAAGTTTTTAATAAGTTAAAAAAGGAAATGTCGTATGATACATGAGGAAAAAAAAAGGATTTCTCGCAGAAACTTCGCATCTCGAAAAATGTAAGAAATCTTTTCAAGAAGTTGTTGATCAACGAATAGTTTCGCTCGAGCCAACCTCTTGAAGGCTTGATGACGTCAGTCATACGTGAATGACACGAAAGAGTAGATTTCGGCTTAACATTGTTCAATATTTACAAGATTGCTAAACTATTTAACTTAATTGTAGTATGGTTGCACTCATTTAATTCTTTATCAAGGATAGTTTGTTTTTCATCCCTGTAATTAGGGATGATGATCGACAAATGTAATTAGTTTTATTTCGAGCAATACGGGACCCCCCCCCCCCCCCATTGTCTTCGGGCCCCTAACAAGCGTCCGAGTTGCCATGTCTTATGGGCTGACCCGCCCTCAGTGAAGTTTTATGTTCATACCTTCATTTATTTCTATACTATCTGTAGCTACATCCGTATCTATACTAGAATGCTACCTCTACTATTTACCAAACTATGAATTCACCATACGGAAGGTAATATTCATTATTATAATAATTACGGCACAATTTTCTCTTCATCAGTAATATCTGCGTGTCAGGGTTAGAAAGCGGCAAGTCGACATAGACATACCCACAGACATGGCGCTTTTTAACCCTGACAAGCAGATATTAAAAATGTTTGCCGAAAATTTAATATCAGAAACGAGGATTATTTCTGTATGTTGTATACGTCTTCCGCATTGTATGTATCATACTTAAGGGTCATATTAAATTATAGTAATAAGGGGTCGGTGTAATATATGTTTTATGAGCCCTACGAAAGGTAAAAAAAAGCGTAAGATAATGGAGTTCGTACCTATATTGCATGTAATTATATTAAACAGTTAGAGTATTGATGCAAACAACGAATACATACGCAAAATTTGAAAATGGAAGATCGTCTGTCTAGCAAATTAGGAATAGCAGAATTGAAGGAAGGAATATTATTCCCTCTTAAAAATTATTTTTCTTCTTAAAATTGTTTTTTAAATTTGGATTAGCTGCCAATAATTATATTGGGTATATGATAATAACCTAATACCACTTGCTCCAAAGGTAAATCGTTTGAATTTAGGTTTCTTCTGATAAAACAAATGAATTACGATTAAATTTTAAAATATATGTATTTAGAACTAAAAATAAATTATTAAAAAAATTGTATATGAATAAAAAAAATTTTAGTTTTTACTCTATTCTGATATAAATAATTTCATTATCAAAATCAGAGGCCACCAACCTTTTTTTTGTTCATCGCCCACTTTTACGATTTTTTGAAAATTAAAAAAGCTTATCGCCCACCTTAGATCAAAAAGAATAAATCAACATAATCGATAAAATAAATAATGAAATAAATGTTTAATTACCTTTAATGTGAGCTCACTAGTGGGCGCTACCGCCGCCCAGGTTGGTGACCCCTGATCTAAATCTTTGGGGTCTTAACTTTTATTTAAATCACACTGTCTACAATTATATAACGTGGATTTTTGGTTTAATACAGTTATTTACTGAATTTGTTAAAGGATGTATCATGAAATACTAAAAAATTATTTTTAATCGTTTGGTCATAGAATGCAATCATTCATTACGGGATATAATAATAATAATAATAATAATAATAATAATAATAATAACAATAATAATTAATCAGTGAGAATAGCCACACCTGGCACAGCGCTCAAACCAAATTAATGCGACCCATTGCATTAACTCCTGGATTATTATTTACCAACATCACCACTGGGATTCGAATCCCGACCTCAGTGTCTTCACTTTGATTATTATTATTGGAAATGGTGTTACCAATTGAGCTACGAGCGCTGGGTAATACGCGAGAGATGGTTGGAGTAATTAAGAACTTTGAACCATTGCCGTAGTTATTTATAATCTCTGTAACTATGAAATCCTAACATAAATAAGAATGTCCACCATAAGAATTAAAAGTATAAAAAGAGGATTTAAATAAATCAATGAATGAATAATTCTTTATTATTAAAAAATAAATAAAACTTTACGATTTTACAATATTTGTTGTTATGTTTTACATGAAAGACACAGTTGTTAAATTGAACTATTTATTCTATTTAATTTCGTCCTAATTAATCTCATTGATGATAATGATTCTGATATTATGAATTCTATAATTTTGTTTCATCAAAGTACGAATGAACTTTAAAACTTATAAAAGATGTTATATAAATGAATTTTAAATATAATTTTAACTTTTAACTTTGAGAGTTCTGTTAAATGAGAGATTTTTCATTCGTGTTATCGATTTTTGTATCCGTGTTTATAATCAGATTTATTTCAATTGAAAACAACTTTCTTTATGAACAAAAATTAAATTTTATATAAAATGACGAGGGACTTTATTGAATAGGATTTCAAAAGTGATCAGTATTTTATTTTTCCATGTCGAAATCTACTTATGAGCTTCCAGTAGATCAGCAGTAACGTTGTCGGATTCTGGCCGGTATAGGCTTTCAGTTGGCTCCTAGTTACTGGCATCGGGTTGAGCTGAGCCGACCCCTTCTCCTATCAACACTCGTGCTCGGGTGACCCTTGGGGAACATCCCCACAAAGTGTGGAAATATGTTCCACATGTTAAAATCTACTTATGCCAACGTTTGTGAGTCAACGAATAACACCGTGCCCCTATAACAGCAGTGAAGACATTGAGATCGGGAGTTCGATTCCCGATGTTATGGGAATCGACTTAAACTTAACACCCTTAAAGGTGTCTGAATGGTTCGGTCTCGGAAAGTTAAATTGAAGTGCCCGGGCTCGTTCCCCGCCTTCTTCTCCCACAGATTAGGAGGCACTTCTAGTTGAACTCGGGGAAAGTACAGAGTAAAGGGGAAAGTCGAGCAATGGGTCCCGCCTACTGTGGACCTACGCCATCTGTGTACGCTCGGCGAAGTTATACTTCCAACAGATGATGCGGGTACCCACTGACCTTTCAATTTATGTGATATTAAAAGTTTTAATCTTGGGAACTACTTTAAACAGTTCTTTTAACACCGTGCCCCCTCGCCTAAAATAGAAAAATAAAAATGTGCATGGGGGGGGGGGGGGGGTGCTCTGTGTGGTCTCCAATACACGGAGATCCCTGCATTTGCACGGAGTGCGCTTACTTGTATCTAAACTTGTGTATGTTTTAGAGTGAAGAGACATTTTTTAAAATTTGTGTTTCGTTATTCTGCCGGCTTGTGCGTGATTCAAATATGTATTGTAACTAAATACAAACTAATATAAATTTATTTTACGAATAAAAAATTAAAACCTATCCTAAAAAAATATATATATATATATATATATATATATATATAATGTAAAAATGAACAATGAATAATTCTTATATTCATATATTTTTATATTCATATATTCTTATATTCTTATATTCATTTTACATATAGAATCCAAACTCGCATAACGCTGACATAAGTTCGGATAATTTTTATTTCTTTCTATTTTATTTTTGCTGAATGATTGATGAATTATTTTATTTCTTTTTAAATTACTTTATAATTTTTTTAGATTTAGCTTAATAATGTAATCTTGTTAAATTCTGCAATGTTCATTTTCTTTATATAGGGTGTCCCAAAAAAAACTATATACTCTTTATAGCATCATATATTTTATAATTTAAAAAAAAACCAAACAATATATTGTTATAGCAATTGCCAATGAAAGGTAAATTAGTAATCTAAGTGATCAAAATGTTATAGCGAGTTGTTTGCATATAAAATTTAATTAACTACGCCTAGTGCTCAAAATGTTCTCCGGCGGCATGAATGCATTTTCAATACAACAAAATCGTGTGGTCTGATGGAGCTACCTTCAAGCTGAATGGCACAGTAAATCGACACAACTGCAGGTACTGGTCACTTGATAATCCACACGTTTATGTGGATAAACATGTTAATTTACCATGATTAACAGCATGGTGTGGTTTATCATCCAGGGGTTTGGTTGGACCATTTTTCTTTAATGGGACAGTTACCGGTGCCGCATATCTCGACATGCTGCGGACAGAAATTATACCTGCAGTTCGGAAGTTGTTTGGAAACGACGACTTTTACTTTCAACAAGATGGAGCCCCCCCCCCTCATTATCATTGTGATGTCAGAAGGTACCTCGATGAAACGTTGCCTAACCGTTGGATAGGACGAAGAGGAAGCGTTGAGTATCCTCCACGTTCACCGGACTTGACTCCACTTGATTTTTACTTGTGGGGCTACCTGAAGGATGCAGTTTATGGTACAAGACCCGCAACACTCAAACACCTTAAGGCTGCAATTAGGGAAAAGTGCGGGACCATCACAGCATCCACATTAGTCCATGTCTGCGAATCAGTTAGTCGACGCATTCAAAAGTGCATTCATGCCGCCGGAGAACATTTTGAGCACTTGGCGTAGTTAATTAAATTTTATATGCAAACAACTCGCTATAACATTTTGATCATTTAGATTACTAATTTACCTTTCATTGGCAATTGCTATAACAATATATTGTTTGGTTTTTTTAAATTATAAAATATATGATGCTATAAAGAGTATATAGTTTTTTTTGGGACACCCTGTACATTCTCTCTTCGTCGTAAAAGAAGTTATGTCTTGCTTAACACTTAATTTAAAATTTTAAGCATTTAAATTTTGTTAATATGCATGTTTAATTGTAATTCATAATAAAATGCATATTTCAATTTCCATTTTCAGTTAACTCGGCAGATCATGATTACATCGGATCCGTCAATATGCGGTTTAAAATAAAAATATGGCTTTATCTTCAAATATCTTGCTTTTCTGTCTAGACATTGCTACAGCTAAAATAGTTACCTTATCTTTAAATATTTTGCAAACTAAATCAGCTTATTGAGAATAAAAAACAAAAACAGGTCAGCATCAAATAATAATGATGTCATTAAATTTTAAGTACTGTATATATACGTGTAAAATTTCTCCAGTGTTCATTCTGATTTTGCCTGATCTGACTTAGAGGCTGAGCATTACCTGTAACATTTTAGCAGTAAACTACAGTAAGAGAATATCTTTGTCTTCTCCTTCGAATCTTGCTCTCTTCAGAGAACTTAGTCTTAAAATAGAGAAAAATAATCTCCCATTACGCTACAAGAAGAATCGGGGAACCCTTAGAGAATTTAGTAAGCTTCACAGAATCCTCCGATCCCCTACAAGAAGAAATCGGAGAGTAGTATAAGAGAAATTACTGCGATTTCTATAGGGTACCAGCTACTCCAGAGTAACAAATCCGTTGCTGCCACCTAACCAGAACCCCTGTCAACTTCGAACCGCCCAAGGCCATAGACAGAGGGGTTAACACACACACACACACACACACACACACACACATATATATATATATATATATATATATTAGACGAAAGCGCTTGAGCACCGTTTTGTGTTTCCTTTCCTTCGTGGTTTTATTCATCATATATATATATATATATATATATATACACACCTCGGTGGTGTAGTGGTTAGCGTCGCTGACGATGAATCCATTGGCCCAGGGTTCGAGACATGGTGACGGCAGGCGGCACGCAACAAAACGCAGCTGTTCATCCTTCCACACAATAAAAAAAAAATTGGTTGGTAGATAAATGGGTACCCTAAGTAGCCTAGTGGTTAAGACGCTGGGCTGCTGGTGAGTCGTGGTTCGGATTCCACGTTAAACTGTAGGTCTAAGGTGGAGTGACAAGCTTGCCCTTCCTCAGAATGAACAATTCGGGCGGAAGCAAAACCAAGGTAACCAAGATATATATATATATTATACACTTACCCAAGTCACAACTTCGTCACACACAAAAAAAAAAAAGCAAAACGTAAAACTCTGGCGCCATTAACGAAGAAATATACCATAAAAAAAAAGGTACATAAAAATGCACTAAAATTTAAAAGCTTCCCCTTTATTTGCGTCCAGGAATCTATGTCTAATGTTTTCTTAATGCCTCTAAGCGTCATTTCATCAGAACAGTCATTAGAGAGAAAATAAACGCTTACGTACAGTCTTTTTGTTTCCCTGTAAAGCGTCTCCACTGTAGTGAAGGGTGCGTGTGCTCGAATGGCCTTCTTCGAACGCTAAAAAGTTAATTGTTGCAAGTACATTAAAAGTCTGCGAGTTTTTTTACGTCTTTTCCTCTCATTTAATCAAAACTGGTCTTCACAAAATTGAGACAAGAAAAGTGAGGCTTAATGGAGAACGATCTCGTATATTTGTTCATTATTATACCTACAGGATTTCCTTACAGCGTGTATTCTGTGTAGAAACTGGTTTGTTTCAGATAATATTTTTTACAAACATATAACAACATCACTGTAAATTTGAAACTTTTCCATGTCTGAATATACAAAGAGGAATATATATATATATATATATACACTGGGTGGTCCAAAAGTCCATATCTATTTTGCTGAAATAATGATATTTCTATTTTATTTTCTACAGGCCACAGATGATGATGATAGATGTACAAGAAAGTGTGATGGTAGTAACACTACGTATCCAAGGGAAGCTGTGCAAAGAAATTCGAGAAAAATTCGAAAGAAGATTTCACAAATCAGGACGTACAGACAAAGCAATTCGCGAGTTGGTCAATAAATTTAAAAGAACAGGATCTGTTTATGATGAGGCAAGATCTGGACGTCCAGGTAGGGGAAGGTGGGGCAACTCGGGACCCGTAAGGCAACCACAATTGTGTAGGTATATAGGACGAGTATTTGGACCCATTAAATACAAAAATATTTATCTTCACCTGTCTTCCATTCTGTATCACTTTTTATAGCGTTCTAGCTTTGCATTAGGTGTAACTGGAATTTGAGAAAGCCGTTGCAAATTTTGGGCTGAACAATGTGTGGGGCAACTCGGAACCCGAGGTTCCATTTTGCCCCTTTTCCCAAATTTCAGTACCACGGGGCCACTGATGAAATTTCAGACACGACAATATGTGAAAATCGAACACTGATCCATAAGTAGCCTACACACAAAAAGCAACAAAATAATTTCTTACAACTTTGGAATTATGAATCAAGGAAAAATTCGTTGATGATAGATCAAATGGAGAAAAAATTATTTTTTCTAAATTTTGCGGAGCTGCGTGGCGAAACCCTCCCCGTACCACTGTCTGAAGGCCACTGATCAGTGTCGGCACCGACGGAACTAGATTAAAGCTAGATGGCAGCACTAGTTTGGGCTGTAGAGGGGGTGTTCCGAGTTGCCCCCCGGGTCCCGAGTTGCCCCACCTTCCCCTACCTCTCAAGAAAATGTCGAATTGGTAAGAGATACCTTTGAAACAAATCCTAGAATGTCAACTCGCACAGCATTACGTAGACTGAGCATACCAGAAACGACTGTTCTAAGGATTTTAAAATCAACATTAAAAAAGAAAAGTTACCATATTCAAGTATTACATGAGTTACACGAAGATTATCCAAGACGAGCCGTCATGTGCACAGAATTGATTGAAAAAATTCATACCGAAAACTTATTAAGCCACATTCTCTTCAGCAATGAGACGACATTCCACACATACGGAAAGGTTAATCGACATAATTGCTGTATATGGGCGAATGAAAAACTAACTGAGTTCTGCGAATGGGAGAGAGTCTGCTAAAGTTAATTTCTGGTTGGGTATGGCAAGATCGAAGATTTACGGACCTCTTTTCTTTGCAGAAGCTATGGTAACAGGTAACAGGACCAATTTATCTTGACATCCTTCAACAGTTTCTTGAACCCCAGCTTCGTTCAGAGGGCATTTTCAACACGCTTGTCTTTCAACAAGATGGAGCTCGATGTCACTATGCAACCATCGTTCGGGCGTACCTTGATGATCTCCTACCAAGTCGCTGGATTGGACGTGGTGGGAACATGTCCTGGACAGCACGATCTCCAGATTTAACACCGTTAGACTTCTTTGCGTGGGGCTATATAAAGTCTGAAGTTTACAAAGCAAGAGTTACAGACCTGCAGGATCTGCGAAGCTTTTTATTTATCGACACATAGCCGCGACGGAGATGATGTCACATCGCTCATTCAATTGAGATATCCTCGAAGCATCCAGCTCAAACTACATCCCACAGTCAGCTGGCACTTTTCCAAGATACCAGACCTAATACAGCAGGCCCCTTCGCCTGGGCCTTGTGTAGATCTTATTCAACCCTAATGACTCTCGCTCGCGCGTTATTACATAATTCAAATTATTGTAATGCCATTTTTATACAGTGCATTTGTCCTTCAGTTCAATAAACCTTTAATCCCGATAATTTATTCCGCATATATAATTGACCATTTTAATTCAAACTATAAATGTTTATTTATCCTAAGATCTGGTGACCTTAAACCTCAAGCAAATATTTATATAATTAATGTAATTACATTATTATAGGGCCTACAGCCACAGAACTCCAAATACAGTATATATATATATATAATATATATATATATATATATATATATATATATATATATATTATATATATATATGTTGTCACAAAGCAACGTCGCGAGTCCAACATATTACCACTAAGCTTTCCAGGAGGCGAAAATACTGCTTTTCAAGTGTAGCTCTTGTGCAGAAGATGTCGGACTCGGGACGTTAAGTTGCGACGCGAGGACGAACCCTCCTTATATATATTGTTCACTTACTCAAAGAAGCTAACAGACCAATTCCTAAGAATTATCGTGTATCAGCACTCACCTCCCACTTTATAAAGTACTTTGAACGGGTAGAGACAAAATTATTTATTATCTACAAAAAAGAAATTACTGAATCCGAACCAATATAGATTCAGTGCTGGGAGATCATACTTATCACAGTTATTTGACAGCGTCCGCAGCTCAGTGAGTAACACCTTTTCATATAAGCGAAATGAGGACACTGAGGTCGGGGGCTCGACTCACTAAGATGCTGATAATAATAATACAGGAGTTAGAGCAATGAGCTGCATGAGTTGGCCTGAGTGTTATACCAGTTTCTGGACGGCCTCATTGATTGTTATGACCACAAAAATGACCAAAAGATGACAAAATGACAAAAACGACAAAAATGACCACAAAAACAATTCCCCATAGAAGAAGAGGAGAGCCAAAATCAAGGTCCAGGGTTTTCGAGATGCCTGGACACTGCGTTTGAAAGATTAGAAGATATAGACAGAGGGAAAGATGGATTGAGGGTGAGTAGATGAAAGATTGAAAATACCAATTAACCCTTGCGTTAGAGACTTGGACAGAAGAGTAATGAGAACTGCCGAAAGTCTGGTACTGCGTGCGCTCCTCAAAGGAAGAGAAATGTGGTTAGAGAGTTCAGAAGAGTAATGTCCGTTATAATAGCGATAGTAAAGAGAGAGTGAGGCAACATTACGGCGAAGAGAGAGGGGTTGAAGACAGTCAGTAACATGCGGGGAATTGATGAGGCGAAAAGCCTTTGATTCCACCAGGTCAAGTAAAGCTGTGTGGGTTGAGCCACTCAACACATGAGAAACGTACTCCATGCAAGGGCGACAAGACCCCTGTACAGAGACAGCAACTGAGTGGGGGTGAAAAAACTGCGGAGGCGGTACAGCGCACTTAACCTCTAAGGAGACGTTTTGGAAAGAGAGTATATGTGCTCTTTCCAGGAAAGATCACGAGAAAAGGAAACACAAGAATGTTAAAAGAAGAAAGATTGCGTTATGTATTGTTGAAGTAAGGGGATAGTCGTGTGGAAGATTGTGGCGAGTAGACAGATGAAGAAACTGAGTTTTTGAGGCATTGAAAACCACAAGGTTTTCTCTGCCTCAACCGAAAGAAAGGTCAGAGGTCAGGTGTCCCATAGCTGTCCTACGCCAAGCATGGAATGACTGTTGAGAGCGATGCTTCGTGAAGCGGGTGGAGAAGTGAAGAGTGGAATAATCGGCATAGGATAGGAGAGGGTAGGACAGGAAGTGCAGCTTAATAGATCATTGTTAAATAAAAGGAAAAGAGTGGATGATAGGTGTGATTCGCTATTTTTATTTTCACTTCCACCATCAACAACTTCTATTTTACCACCTTCTTTTCCACCACTTCCACTTCCTGCAGCCATGTTACAAATGTTGTCCTCGTCTAATATGATCAATAGGCTAAGGCTAATTGCACAGTTAGCGCTGAACTTTACACAACCACATATGACGATGCCTCAGGATAGACTGCCGGCTGCCGCACTGTAGCTGTGTGTCTGTGACAATCGCCACTAGAGCAGGCTGGAAGTTCCATTTTTCAAGGTGCTTCCAGAAAGTTCCAGCCTGCTGAGCCTGGAACTTTCTGGAAGCACAAGCACCGTGAAAAATGTTTTACTGTGTTCTGTGGTACCAGTTAAATACTGGGTGGTTAGTAATGTACATCCTCGCAAAATTGAACATTTCACAAGAAAGCATTTTAAAAATGTATTTAAAAACAGGTATTTACAAATACTAAACACTTTTCGAAAGTATTTAAATATGTAATTAAATATACTCTCCAAAAAGTATTTATAAATACATGTATTTAAATACATTTGTATTTAAATACGTATTTAAGTATTTTCAAATACATTACTGCCAATGTCTGACTACTATTAATAACTTTGGGAGAAGAAGAGTGGCAATCTACAACCACAGTTATAGATCGGCCAGAGAGGAAATTAGAGGTGAAGACACAGATAGAAGTATAGAAACCGAAAGAAGGCACTTTGGAAATTAAGCATTTGTGCCAGACTCTATCAAAAGCTTTTGATATGTCTAGCGCAATAGCAACTGTTTCACCAAAATCCTGAACGGTGGATGACCAAGAGTCAAGGAGATATGCAAGAAGATCGCCAGTAGAGCGTCCCTTGTGGAACCCATACTGACGATCTGAAAGAAGATTGTGAGAAGAGAGGTGTTTAAGAATCTTCCTATTGAGGATAAATTCCAAAACTTTAGAAAAGCAAGAAATCAAAGCAGTTGGACGATTGTTGGAGGATTGAAAGCATAACCCTTCTTAGGGGCAGGTTGAATAAAACCGAACTTCCAGGAGGAAGGAAAAGTACCAGATGAAAGGCTAAGACGAAAGAGTTTGCCTCAGCAAAGTGGCAGCAGTCAGCACAGAAACACTAGCCCATGTAAATTAGGAATTCATTTGGTAATGCACAAAAGTTAATGACTTTATTAAATTTATAGTTTATCTTACGAGATAAACTAGCAAAAGTAATGTTAAAGTCGTTATAATGCCAATGGAAAATTGACTAGTGGTGCAAATTGTGACTTCATTTGTCTGAACAACAATAAATTTAATAAAGGATTACATCCAGACAATAATATTTTTAAAAATATACATTAAATTAAGTAGCAAAAAACCCGACCTACGGGCAGAATAATTTTGCTAGTTCCTGCTGAACGTTGTTATAACCCTTCGGGCAATACATATTTGCTGTACAGTCATGGTCACATGAGTTTGCCTAGTAAGTGGCAAAGTGAGCCAATTGGCCAATGGACCATTGGCCAAAGTGAGCCAAAGTGGGCCATTGGCCAATGGGGCAAATTCTTGAAATTTAAATACTTCGTGTTTTAGCATATAAGTTGTTCGGGAGGATGACTTGGGATAATTTCTATTCAGGGGAAAGGACACCCGATCTGAAAAAAAAGTTGATAAAACACTCCAGGGATTTCAAAAGGTTTTGCCACCAAGTTTCATGAAAATCGGTCCAGCCGCTTGAACCTGAAAAGGAGACAGACGGACAGATAGACGGACATGCAGCGAATTATGATATTATGATCATGATGATCTACAGCAGACATGTCAACTCTCACGGATTTTAAGTCTCAAACTCCCTTATGTGGGATATGTGTCCAGTTATCAAAATCAGGCACAAGGAAAATCAGGTAAAATCTCACGGATCTTCATACTTCAAGGTTGACGTCTCTGCTGTCATACCATGCAAACTAAAGACATGCCAGTAAAGAGAGGATGAGAAAAGAACAAAAAAAAAAAGTATGAAGAGTACAACAAAAAGTGGGTTAGTTTACATTACGAGTTACATCTAAGTTCGTGTTAGTCTATGTATATATTTTTTTTAATAATATAAATTTAACGCTGGCATATCACAAGCTGGCATTAATCGTTAACAGACTCAAACCTCGACTATCACCCCCAGAGCTCCTGTTGCTAATTGTTTTATTATTTTAAACGACGTTAATATTTTTAAAATGCCTATCTAAACGGTTTTTAAACATATTAACGCTGGTAGAGTTCACGACGGACGCGGGAAGATTATTCCATTTAATAATTAATTTAAACATAAAAACGTTTTCAGCGATATTAGTAATGAAACGTCTACCACGTAATTTAAATCCGTTATTATGAGTATCGCTATTATCGAAAATGAACAACTTGTCAAAATTTACGTTATCGATTTCATTAACGATTTTGAAAACTTCAATAAGCTCCCCCACCCCACTCTCCTAGTCTCGAGTGAATGCACGTTTAACTCTTTAATCCTATCTCAAAGACGTCAACCTTAAAGTATGAAAATCCGTGAGATTTTGCCCTATTTTCCTTGTGCCTAATTTTGATAACTGGAAATGTATCCCACATAAGGGAGTTTGAGACTTAAAATCCGTGAGAGTTGACATGTCTGCTATCTTCGTAAGACATGTTGCGTAGTGAGGAATTAGTTTCGTGGCGCATCGCTAAACTCTTTCCAACCTATCAATATCCTCACGCAAATACGGGCACCAAAACTGAACGGCATATTCTAAGTGAGGCCTGAATAGGGACTTGTAAAGGGGCAATATAATATTCTTCGATTTAAATTCGAGATTACGCGCTATGAAACCTAACATCCTATTAGCTTTTGCGCAAGACTCCAGGCACTGGTTCCTAACTTTTAAATCCTTAGATACGCGTACGCATAAATCTACTTCCTCGTCAACGCTCGCTAACTGTCTATCATCCATCGTGTACGTGTAATTGTTGTTACGAGAACCTATATGCAAAACTTTACATTTGTCTACGTTAAATTGCATCTGCCACTTATCCGTCCACTCCATAATCCTATTTACATCGTCTTGGAGCCTATTTCTATCGTCCTCGTTAACAACCTTACCGCCTATTTTAGTATCGTCCGCGAATTTTGACACGTTACTAGTCAATCCTACATCTATGTCGTTAATGTAAATTACGAATAGCAATGGGCCTAACACTGAACCCTGTGGGACACCGCTACCTACATCCAACCACCCCGATTCACTACCATTAACAGCGACCCTCTGTCTCCTAGCACGGAGCCATTCTTCTAACCAGTTAGCTACCTGACCGCGTATACCGTGCGCTTTAACCTTCGCAATTAATCTTCTATGCGGAACTGTATCGAACGCTTTTTTGAAGTCTAAATAAATAACGTCAGCCGCTCTATGCCTATCGTATTCGCGCACTATTTCGTTATAAAACTCTAACAAATTAGTTAAATAAGATTTATGGCGTCGAAACCCATGCTAACCACTAAATCAAATCGCGACTTTCTAAGTGATCGACGATACGATCCCTAACTACGGATTCCAAAAGTTTACCGACAATGACGTTAAGCTAATAGGCCTATAATTGCTAGCTACTGTGCGGTCGCCTTTCCTAAAAATGGGCGTAACGTTAGCTAATTTGAAGTCTTCAGGAATAATCCCTGCTTCCAATGACTTATTAAAATTTTTGTTAATGGGACTACGATAACGTCTTTCAAATCTTTCAAATGTCTAGAATAAAGCGCGTCAGGCCTGGAGCCTTGCTAACTTTTACTTATCGGTATAATGCGCAATCTTACCCTCGTAAACAGTTATTTCATTCAAAAGTCTTGCTACTAAATGGAACGATATCGTCCACGTCGAGGGACATTATTTACGTCTTCTACGATAAAAACTGCCGCAAAAAAGTTGTTAAAAATACCCGCCATCGCCTGAGCGTCGGAAGCCAAAGCGCCTTTAGCGTCACTAGAGGGCCTATGTTATCTTTTATCGGCTTACGATTATTGACGTAGTCAAAAAACTTTTTCAGATTATGTTTACTATCCGCAGCTTCAAGTATCTCTAATTTACGCTTAGCATTCCTAACAGATCTTTTAACCAGACGTTTAAGCTCGATATATCTATTAAAGTTAGCTACCGTGCCATTGCGCTTATTAAGTCTATACGCTCTGTTACGCTCGTTTATGAACTCACTTATTTCTCTAGTCCACCACTTGGGCCTACAATGATTTATAGCGTGCTTGGGCCTACGCGGAATAAACTCCCTTTCGATATTCAATAAACTTTCTTTAAACGCCTCTCATGAAAATTTGTTCATTACCATTAAATAAATTATCCCAATCCACTACTCTCATCCTGTCCGCAAAACTATAAAAATTAGCCCTACGAAAATCAGGGACTTCTATTACGTTACTATCCTTACTGTTTTCTATCAATAGCTTAAACCCAATAATTTGGTGATCACGACATCCCAAACTCTCACCTCCTTCATTGACTATATTTTCGCGTTCGTCATCACCACGTCTAAAATATTGTCACCGCGCGTTGGTTCAGTAACCATCTGTCGTAAAAAATTGTCTTCCATGAACTCAATCAATCTCAGACCCTCATCATTACCAGTAAAGTCTCATAATTAACGTTAGGGCAGTTAAAGTCTCTGACAATTATACTATCCCGATATTATGATGATGATGG
>JAJOZX010000835.1:1132500-1154328 GCA_023014485.1 Bathynomus jamesi | reverse complement strand
GAATGAATAAAGACGTACAAATCGAAATTCTATCCAAACTCGCTTATGTGATTTTTGGTTTCTTATGTAAAAATGGACAATGAATTCATATAATGATGGTGTAGGAATTGTTCATTGTTCACTTTTTACATATATATATATATGTGTGTGTGTATATGTATATATATATATATGTGTGTATATATATTTCCTGTACTAATATGCAATTGATTATACGTTTCGTATATTATTATTTTCAATATATTTAATTATTTAATATAACTGTGTGTATATATATATTATTTTTCCTGTACTAATATATTGATGGTTATACTACAACGTTTTGTATATTATTGATTATATATTTCTCGTTCGTATTTCTTATGCTATTATTTTTGATCACATATATTCCATTGTATATTTATTTTGATTATATATTCATCGTCCGTATTTCTTATGCTATTATTTTTTGATCATATATATTTCATTGTATATTTATTTTGATATATTCATCGTTCGTATTTCTTATGCTATTATTATTTTTTGATCATATATATTCCATTGTATATTTATTTTCTATATATTTCTGATTCCATTAATTCGTCTAAATAAACAGAATGATGTAATGGTGTTTTATTTAATTCTTTTGGTTGCACACGGCATTTAATTATATCAATTGGCTGGCTTCTAAAACGGATTTCTAAACCAACTGTGAAGAATATATGCATTAATTAAATATATAGCGCTATCTGTCAGCTCAACCTGTACGCCTGAACAAGCCATTTGCGCCTTCTAAGTCAACTGGCGGGTTAAGCTAGAATATATGCTTTAATTAAATAAATAGCGCAATCTGGCAGCTCAGTCTTCTAAACCAACTGGCGGATTAAGCCAGAATATATGTTTTAATTAAATAAATAGCGCAAACTGGCAACTCAGCCAGATAAGCCAACTGGCTGATTAGGAACATATTAAGACAAACCCCGCTCGGCTGAAGTCTTAATATGCGCTTGGCTCCTGCCAGGCGAACACCTCTCCTCCTCTCTCTCCTTCTCCTCTCTCTTTCTCTTGGAGGATAACTCCGCCTCCAAGATGCATAACCCTTTGTTGCTCTTGCAACATTCCCCTCTCCCCCTTTGTTGCATAACATCTTGCACCATTAGTGCATATCATACTTTTCTGAGTCCGAATTTCACTCTGGCTAATATGTATTTTTACGTAAAATTTAATTCTAAGAGGGGTTTCTTTTCTGCAACTTTTCCCAAAAATCGAGTTATCATGTTCAAAATTGCGGTTTTTTATTCTATGTTGAAATACCGAATATTCAATTGAACACAACCTCATATTTTTAACCCTTTGTCGTAATTTGTTGCCATTTAGACACATTAACTTTGCTTAACTCTTACACAGGTTTAATACATACATACACAAGAAAAAATCTACTCCATTTGAATCTTTGTAACCATTTGGACGCAGAAGGCGAAGTTCAACATTATCTCAATAGATGGCTCTGAGCAATTACGCCAGTCATAATTGTGAAGTAGAAGTGAGTGGACGCCATTTTTTTCGGTAAGGCCAGTCATCTTTCCAAAGACAAGGCTTACTTGGCCATAGATGGCATGAAAGTCTGGAGGGCCAAGGAGGAAGTAATGGCCTCATCAGTTGAAGCTCTCACGCAGAGGTCAGAGGAGGAGAAGATCTCTGGGATATTCTTTGATGGCAAGCAGGATAGGAACACAAAGGTGTTGAAATATGACGAAGTGACAGGGAGATTTCATCCTGACAAAGTGATCGAGGAGCATCACACTATCACGTGGGAGCCTCAGGGAAAGTACCTCTTCCATTTCACTCCCGAGGAACCTGAGGAAGGAGAAAAGCCTGCTCATAAGATCGTTCAGGGCCTGCATGAGTGGTTTCTGGATCACGGAGCTGACGAGAGCCTTGTAATGATTGGAGGAGACTCTACCAACACCAACACTGGTGGTCTGGAGGCGCCATAGCCCTATTGGAGAAGATGCTGGGTCGCAAGTGCCACTGGATGATCAGTCAGCTCCATGTAAACGAGCTCCCCCTGAGGCACTTAATCATCAAGCTGGACGGCCCTGTAACTCCCCGGTCAGGCTTCAGTGAGCCTATTGGAAAACTTCTTGAGAAAGTGAATGAACTTGAGGTCAACTTCAACTTCAAACCAGTGGAAGGAACTGAAGATATCATAGAGCTGCCAGTAGAGATAGTCAAATCTCTCTCCACAGACCAGCACAACTGCTATCTTCTGATCAAAGCCATCAAGTCTGGAAGTCTCAGTCCACAGTTGGCTGGTCTCAAGTGCGGACCTCTGAACCAATCTAGGTGGCTCACTACTGCACAGGCCATCTTGCTATTGTGGATGAGGGAGCACGGACTTAAGGGGGAGGTGTTGAGGAGGCTCGAGGTCCTCGTGAAGTTCTGCCTTAACTTCTACTTCAAAATGTACTACGACATCAAAGTGAAGCACCACCTCAGATTTGGTCCTGCACACGTTTTTTCATGCCTGAGGCTGCTGAGGAACCAGACTACCGAGGTCAGGAACATCATCTCTGCTGCAGTGATAAGACGAGCTTACCACGCACATCCTGAGAACATCCTGGCTTCATTCCTGTGCAGTGAAGATGAGCATCAGAGAGCTTTTGCTGTGAGCCAGATAGAGAAGATCAGAGAAGGAAGAGACTTTGGTGATACGACAGTGAGGCCCCATAAAAATCCAAAAGTTAATCTGCAAGCCACTTCTGAGGATCTCATCAACTGGGAATCAGAGAATATTTACGAGCCTATTTTCACCTGCAAGATGACCTTGACTGAGCTCGAGGATCTCAGGAAAACTCCGCTCAAAGTGGACGCTTTCTTTGTTCATACTTAGTCCTGCAAGAGAGCCGTACAGGAAGTCTCAACTGCTTCCCAAGCTGTGTACGGTCACGAGAGGAGAGATGGGTGGGTGAGAGCCAGGATAGACCATCGAGAAATGCTCCCAGTGTTCAGATCGAAGCAGGACATACTTAAGAGCTTTTCAGGTTCGAGTGGCTGGTGAAGAGGCTGAAGCCATCGTTAATGCTCATAAGAGCTGAAAGTCCTGATAAGATCATAATATAAGATCTTATGAGGCCACGCTTTTCAGGGATACAGGAAGAACAGGCGTGTAAACCTACACGTGGAGGTGGCAAGTCTCCCGCTACTCGATCAGAGTGGAGCTGGTGAGCCGCGCCTATTCTTTGAAGAAAAACTTAAAATTCTTAAGTTTTACGTGAAAACTAAACATTTTTTTTTCAGCACCCAGAGGTGTTGAAACACGCAAGAAAGCAAGGATGAGGTCAGAAAAGCAGCTTTTAGACTAAATCATATGCAGAACAGCTGCGCGCTTTGGTTTGGGTGCCCTGAGGCTGCGTTAGGCAGCCTTCAAATCAGAAAATCGCGATTTTGACCATGAAAATTAGATTTTTCGGAAAAGGTGCAAATAATAAACCCATCTTAGAATTAATTTTTACATAGGAATACATATTAGCCACTTTGTTTTTCCAAACTTTCAACCCTGAACCCAGAGTATGGTATGCCCTATTGCACTATTCCCCATCCCCCTTGTTGCATAACATCTTGCAACATCCCCCTCCTCCTTTGTTGCATAGCTTATGCAACAGTGATCAACATTTGCAATTGTATTGCATTCTCTCCTTTTGCACCCATACTACTGGCAGTGAACCTAGTAACAAAGGCATGTCAGGAAAGAATAGGATATGACAACCGTCAAAAGTTTCTCTTAAACTCATTAGAATCAAGGCGAAAACTGCCCAAGTTTGAATGGAAAGCCCAATGGAATGAGTAAGAAACATGAAATAAAATTTCCTAATGAATTGAAAATTTCTTCCCTTTTGATGTCATAAGGAACAATGAAAAAGTTAATTGAATTTTAGCACATTTATTATGCATCTAATTTTTTCTTCTGAATATATTGTTGTACTTAATTAATTTTCATAATACTGTACATTATTAAATAAATTATACGTCAATAAAGATTTATTCTTCAATATAGGTCAAAAAGTGAAAAATTGTGCCAGGGGTAGGAGGGTTTAAACAGCGAAAATAATTTATGAGGAGGTTCCTGTGTTCCATTCAAACCCCTCACAATATGTACCTTTTCAATATAAAATTTCGACCCGGCCTACTATATATAGGTCACAAAAAAAATTAATAATAATAATAAATAAAAATTGTGGGAGGAGCATACAAATTTATGAGGAAAACTACCAATTTTAGCACTTTACCCTTCTTGTCTAAATTCGTTCTGAACGAATTCAAAACAATAAAGAATAAAGATTTATTCTTCAATATACTGTAGGTCAAAAGTGAAAAATTGTGCCAGGGGTAGGAGGGTTTAAACAGCGAAAATAATTTATGAGGAGGTTCCTGTGTTCCATTCAAACCCCTCACAATATGTACCTTTTCAATATAAAATTTCGACCCGGCCTACTATATATACAGTAGGTCACAAAAAAAAATTAATATAATAATAAAAATTGTGGGAGGAGCATACAAATTTATGAGGAAAACTACCAATTTTAGCACTTTACCCTTCTTGTCTAAATTCGTTCTGAACGAATTCAAAACAACAGGATCAAGTGAAAAAAAAAACCCTGGTTAATGTTAAAATTATTTGAAAGTTGAATAATAGCAGACTCAAGAATATTCCTATTAATAATGTTGCTAGAGTGAAACAAAATTGAAGCATTATTCCAATCAGTACAGTGGGATAACTCTGACAAATGGACGAAAAGGGCACTGGACGACTGTCCCATTCTAACGGAATATTGATGCTGTTTTACACGCGTGTGCAAATTCTTCCCCGTCTGTCCACTATAAAAGGAATCACATTGTTTACAACCAATTTATAGATAATGCCTGAATTATTGGTAGGGCTATTTTCACTATGATATTTTTCACAATATTGTTATATGAAAATACTACGTTAATATCCAAAATTTAAGTACATTAGCAATGCCTGAAAAGCCTGGGAAAAATGGAAGTACTGAATATTCTTTTGACAACGTGCGAGGTTATTATACACGAGATAGAAGGCTCGTTTTGCCTTATGAGACAAGATTCCATAAACGCAGATGGGTAACAGAGATCACTTCCAATACCGTTGATTTTTTCTAATTCGGCATCGATGTATTGCGGACTGGCGATCCTAAGCGGAGAAACATTGATGAAAAATGCCTTCTGTGGGGTGTCATGTCCGCAGTAAAAGTGTACGTAGGACAAGTTGTTTGTTGTTTTCCGATAGATACTAAACTTAAAACCTGGGCTTTCCCTATGTACACGCACATCCAAAAATGGGATTGACTTGTCTTGTTCCACTTCTAAAGTAAACTTAATGGAGGGGACTTGATCATTTAACTGAAGGAGGAAGTTATCCAGGTCACGATTCATGGGCCAGATACACAAAATATCGTCGACGTACCGCAACCAAGGGATGCCAACCCCCAGGATTCTCGGAATGTAAGTAATTTCGAAAAACTCCATATAAATATTGGAGAGGAGGGCGATAAGGGGTTGCCCATGGCCATCCCAAACACTTGTTGATAATACTCGTTATTGAAAGTGAATTTACAGTCTTTAATGCAAAGCTTAATAAGTTCCAAAACAATGTGTGAAGGTAGTGGCAGGTCATACTTATGTAATTCTTGGGAGAGAAAGTCAAGCATATCATCAATCGGCACTTTTGTAAACAATGAACAAACATCAAAACTGATCAATCTATCGTTAGTTTCAGTACGTGCATTATTCAATTTTTCAGTAAGATCCATGGAATTTTTTACATGTGAATCAGAGATAGTTCCGAGAATGGGGGACAAGACTTTGACAAGCCATTTGGAGAGTTTATAAGTAATAGAGCCCACCGAGCTAATAATAGGGCGCATAGGGTTGCCAGGTTTGTGGGTGTTACCCATCTGCGTTTATGGAATCTTGTCTCAACAAGGCAAAACGAACTTTCTATCGTGTCAATAATAACACTCGTACGTTGTCAAAAAATATTTTAGTACTTCCATTTTTCCCGGGCTTTTTAGGCATTGCTAATGTACTTAAACTTTTGGATATTAATGTAGTATTTTCATATAACAATATTGTGAAAAATATCATAGTAAAAAATAGCCCTACCAATAATTCAGGCATTATCTATAAAATTGGGTGTAAACAATGTGATTCCTTTTACATAGGTCAGACGGGAAAGGATTTGCACACACGTATAAAACAGCATCAATATTCCGTCAGAACAGGACAGTTGTCCAGTGCTCTTTTTGTCCATTTGTCAGAGTTATCCCACTGTATTGATTGGAATAATGCTTCAGTTTTATTTCATTCGAGCAACATTGTCAATAGAAATATTCTTGACAGAGCTGGGCACTTGCGTTTTTTTGCCCGTTTTTTTGCGGTACTGCGGTACTGCGGTACTACTACCGCACTACCAAAACCGGTACCGCATAATGCAGTACCGCAAAGGATCGCTGAAAGTACAGCAGTACCGCTACCGCATTCAAATTTCCCGCGGTACTTTCCGCGGTACCGACCAACACGGTAGTACCGCAGTACCGCAGTACCGCAAAACAACGGGCAAAAAACCGCAAGTGCCCAGCTCTGATTCTTGAGTCTGCCATTATTCAACTTTCAAATAACTTCAACATAAGCAAAGGTCTTTTTCAACTCGATCCTGTTGTTTTGAATTCCTTCAAAACAAACCTAGATAAAAAGGGTAGGACACTTAATCTTTGGTAAACTTGTAAGCTACTTTATTAACTTTTAATCTTCAATTTATTTTTATATATATCGAAACTTGACTCTAAAAAGGCAAAGTGTTAAACCCGGGCGTATCTCCAGTATAAATTTGTATTATTTTTATAACTCATTTGATCTTGTGCTAAAAATCGATATGTGTGTAGATATGTATGTATATATATATATATATGTATATATGTTTGTGTGTATGTATGTTATTTATTTATATATTTTTTTTCTCTTCCTGTAGCCTATATATAGGCCGTAACCTTTTATGTATTTTAGTGTTCCTGAGGATGTCATTAGACGAAAGCGCTTGAGCACCGTTTTGTGTTTCCTTTCCTTCGTGGTTTTATTCATCATATATATATATATATATATATATATATATATATATATAATCATAATACATAAACTGAAATATATGGGAATAACAGGAAAAGTAGGGAAATGGATATATAATTTCCTTAGTGAGCGGCGGCAAGTCGTTACAGTACAAGGAGGATCTTCATCAGAATCAGAAGTTCTCAGCTCAGTACCACAGGGAACAGTATTAGCTCCACTACTCTTCATAATCATGCTAACGGACATAGATGAGGACGTTACCAGAGACAGCACAGTAACATCCTTTGCGGGTGACACAAAGCTCAGTAGAAAAATAAGAAACCCAGAATCTACAAGTGGACGGAAGACACAATATGAAGTTTAACACGAGAAATTTCAGCTATTACAGTACGGAAAAAGAGAAGACCTAAAATCCATGGAATATTATACCCTAAATGGACAGGAAATTCAGCGAAGTTCCAGAGCAAAAGATTTAGGGGTTGTAATGACAGATGATGCGAAATTTGAAACACAAAATAAGATAGCAGTAAACAGAGCAAAGAGAATAACGGGTCAGATATTGAGAACCTTTAAACGAAGTGATAGAAATGTAATGATTCCTCTACTGAAAACCCTGATAATACCCAAATTGGAATACTGCTCGGTCCTAACATCCCCATATAAAAAAGAAGACATTAGACAGCTGGAAGGGATCCAGAGAAGCTTCACAGCCAAGATCAATGGGTGCAAAGAACTAAATTACTGAGAAAGGTTACGCGAACTAGACCTATATTCACTGGAAAGGAGAAGAGAGAGATACACCATTATTTACACTTGGAAAATAATGGAGAAACTAGTCCCTAATCTTACTCTGAACCCTATAACTCCCCAAACAACGGTGGAAAGTAGAAACGGTAGACTGTGTCGTATTCCCAAATTGAAGGCGAGACAGGGAACATCCTTAACCCTGAAAGAAAATAGTTTTGTAGTGAGAGGACCAAAACTGTTTAATCAGTTGCCCAAAGACACGAAGGGAGTTGCAGTGGAAATCTTCAAAAGAAGACTAGACGCCTGGCTCAGAACAATCCCCGATGAGCCGGGCGTACCTGTCTGTGTGAGGTGGAGAGCACAAGAATCCAACTCACTACTTCACCAGGCCAACTCGAGAGGAGGGGCGACAAGCTTGACCTTCGCGAAATGAGAAATCATCGCGCGAAACCTTTGTAAGGTTGTAAGGTAAGGTGTATATATATTATATATAATACACATGGTGTGTGTGTGTGTGTGTGTGTGTGTATATATATATATATATATATATATATATATATATAGTGTGTGTGTGTGTATATATATATAAAATTATGCTAACTATGATTATTTAATTTTCTAGTAGCGAACTTAACTAGGTTAATTAAGTATTTAAACTGGTTGTCAAAAAACATATTCACTACCAGTTATTTAGTACATAAGCACCGTGAGCAGGTCATTCTGTAGATGAAGGATATCATTACTGAATTTAGTTTTACACGTCAGCTCGTATAAAATAAAACTCGGTACCTTAAAATAGCTCCTCCACTCGTCGATGCTTTGCGAGGTATTCAGCGTCGAATTCTGACAGTAGTCGAGAGGCGGTTGGTATTAATGTTGGCTGAGGGCGTATTTTAATCCGCAGGTGGCAAATTATCTCGACACAAGAGCAGCTACTTTGAGCATTCAAATTAAAATTCAAAAGCGTCATTAAAATCGCCAATACCTTTTAAAAAGGATCAAAGCCGTATTTGCTTCCGATATTCGCCCCTCCTTTTTTTTTCAAAATGTTTCCATAATTGATTTTTGTTCAAACCCAAAAAAAATATTGTTTATGATATATAAAAACTGATTTCTTCATCACATATCTATATTTGCAAAGTATATATAACAAATTCGTGAAAGCACGAAATAAATACAGGGTGTCCCAGAAATCCTACTTCAAAGGCTAATATCATTATCGTATTGTACATTATGGGGCAGGACTTTTGGGACACTCTCTCTCTCTCTCTCTCTCTCTCTCTCTCTCTCTCTCTATATATATATATATATATATATGAACATTATTTCACGAAAGTGACACGTGAAAAATATTTATGATGAATAAAACCACGAAGGGAAAAGAAACACAGACTGGTGCTCAAGCGCTTTCGTCTAATGACCTCCTCAGGAATCCTGAGGAGGTCATTAGACGAAAGCGCTTGAGCACCAGTCTGTGTTTCTTTTCCCTTCGTGGTTTTATTCATCATATATATATATATAAATTAAAAACAAAAAATCAACTGCTGATTTCAGTACAGAATATTATACAAATACTTTTTGAAAAGTGAAAATGAGAGAGAGAGAGAGAGAGAGAGAGAGAGAGAGAGAGAGAGAAATTTCTCGCTGGAAGACTATTGAGATGGCACATTGCTTTTGCGTGGTCATCATAAGAGAATAATTCAAATGAATCGAGATACAAAAAAGAAGCGGACGAAGTCATAATATTTGTATTGGTTTTATTATAAGTCTTTGAATGGAATAGGAACGATTCGTCAAATCATTTCTTTTCTTTTAAATGCAATATTTATTATTCCATTTTATAGTTTAGAGCTTTAGACAAAAGAGTCTCCACTTCTTTTTAAATGAAAACTAATCAAGTGGCATTGCGGGAATTTTTTTATTATTTGCTACCTTGACTAAATATTTAATTATGGAAATAATTAGTAACCTACACACACACACACACACACACATATATATATATATATATATATATATATATATATATTATATATATGATATATATTGAATTCAGAATGGTCCCCTGAAAAAATTAAATCCACTATAGTCCTTATCAAGGATGTTAATAAATGGGTGTTAATAAAATGTTTAACAGAAAATTAAGAGAAATATATATATATATATATATATATATATATATATATATATATACACTGTTTGTAAAGGAAATTTTGATCTTAACACCAGTATAAAGAGAGTAAGCATTTCCAACCTAACACAAAACCAAATACTGTAGACTCTACTGTAGTTGTGACATTTTCGTTCATCCGGCTCATTTTAAATAATGATGGGGACTCATGAGTTACTTTTCATGAATAATTAAATGTCTGAATGTCTCAAATTAATAAAATAGACCATGAGTAACTCGTAATGTCTTAGTATAAATTACTTAGGGTGACATACGACTTATTTTGATTTTGCGTAAATGAAAATGAACGGACGAGTTTTGGTTGAACCAATATTTGCTTTAGTATTTGATAATATTTGTACTAATTTAAAGCGTGTTTAAAATGTGTGAAATTGTGAATAGGGAATCACGCATGAGTGGTTCAGATATTTAAGGAACAAATTCTCAAACTAAAAGATTCCCTCTAGATTTGTAAATTTAGGAAATCGATGGTTTTCTTTATCATTTAATATTGCCTGAATAGTCAGGTAGCTTAACAAAATGAAAGGGACATTCCAGACAAAAGCACCAACTTTTTTCTGACACTTTTTTAGGTCATATTATTAAGCTTTTTTATTGGAACCAAAAAATCTGACATGGATGGAACTTCCATTTGGACCGTTGCAATACTGACCCTAATTTTGGCATGAAATTATAACTAAAAGGCATCGGATTTTCCAGTCTTCCAAAATAGTAGAATTAAGATATAAGATTGTCAATCCTTTGTATGTACCGCCGGCAAAGCTGGGCACTTGCGGTTTTTTTTGCGGTACTGCGGTACTGCGGTACTACCGCACTACCAAACCGGTACCGCATAACGCAGTACCGCAAAGGATCGCTGAAAGTACAGCAGTACCGCTACCGCATTTTTTGCGGTACTGCGTTATGCGGTACCGGTTTGGTAGTGCGGTAGTACCGCAGTACCGCAAAAAAAACCGCAAGTGCCCAGCTTTGGGTCACCATACTATGTAGAATATAAAAACATTGTAATTCAGTATATTTAGAATGTAAAACACTAATTTCATATATCACCATATTAAACAGCTAAACAAAAAATAAAAACATCATAATGTACTGTATGTAGAATATAAAAATACTTCAATTCAAAACATACAGCGAGTTCAGTTATATGTCACATTTGCAGCTGCAAAGCTCTGTGCACTTCCAGTGTGCCTTCTTGCACAAACACCTTGCACCACAGCCGCTCACGCTTTTGCACCCACACTTCACCAGTTCACTGCATGCTTTGGAGGCCATCCACCAGGAAGCCAGGACTTTTTCTCTGTCAAACGTCCATCCCCACTCTTCTGGAGTAGGAGTCTGCTGCTGGGCCAGTTCACATGTCGTCCAGATTCCAGCTTGGTAGGCAGCGCGCCTCGAATGTTGCAACAAAGCCTCCTGAGTCGGTGGAATGTTCTCCATCGTTTTGCTCTTTTTGCAGAACAATTCCCTCCGTGCCTCATTGACAGATTCCAGAGTGTTTATCTTGTCATAGATGACGACTGTGAAGTTGGAAGTGTTGGGAGTCCACGGTGAGTGGGGTGTGCGGATTTGCTGCCATATAGTTGAATGCCTGGGTGACCTCAGGGTAGGAATTCCAGGCTTCCCATGTTGACATCTTCCCCTTTCCATAGAATGCTGAGATTGTGTCACACCCTGTGAAACTGTAGAACAGGGGAAGGGCTGTGGACTTGTCTTTGCCCAGAGCATGGCAGATGGCAATGATATGTAGGTACATGAAGTTCTTGCCAGTGCCAAAGGCAACCCAGATGTCTGCAAGTGGATATTTGGCGACGATGGCGTGTAATTTGCCGATGAGGATGATGACTACGTCTGTGTTCACAGTTCGCACCAAGCAGATGTTAGAACCACTCTCCATGGCATCTTTCAAGTGAATCAGTATTCTTGTATCTGCTTCCTCATGGTCACACTTCGGCATGCAGTGGCTGGTGCCTCTGCTATCAACTGTGCTGCTAGATGTGATTAAGATCTGCTTGCCTTCTGGGCATTCGGTGGATGCAACCTTGCTAGAAAGGAATGCAAAGAGCTCTTGCTTATTGGTGGGGTCACAGGAAATCTGGCCCGTTCCCTGAAACCTTATTTCGACCGGGCAAGGGTGGTTCATGCTCCAACGAATGTCGAGACCTGGCAGTTGCAGGAGCCGCTCCCTTCATGGCAGTTGGAGCCCTCTTCTGGCAGTTAAACAGGATCATTTGCGAGACCGTGAGGCATGACTGGGAGTCTGCAGAATCCTGATCCTTGAGGTCGGCTCCTTTCGGAAGCATGGCTACCAGGGATTTGAGAGTTGTGGGGAATGAGTCCTGCTGGCATCCAGATGGGAATGAATCATCGAAGGTGAACCCTTTAGAACGGAAGATATCGTCACGCACAATTCTGGCAGCTTTCGCCAGAATCACTGCATCCCCCTCAGAGTCAGACTTCAAAGTGTTCTTGAGCAGTTCCTGCATGCCTTGTTCGAAGATAAGTACTACATTCTTGCCATCACTTTGCAAAGTACTTCAGAACTTGTTCCTTGAAGCGAACTTTGTTGATCTCTCTACCAATACCAAGGTCGGCCAGGCGATTTTCGTAGAGCTGACGCAGCGAGGAGAACTTAAAACAGAAGGTTCCATCCTCTACAGAGTTCTCAACATGTGTGATGAGCTCAATAAAAGCTCTGGCTTTCAGTTTCTTCTCTTCCACGTCAGTCTGAGAGTAGTCTTGGCTTCTCCTCAGAAAGGAACTATGGCGATTTCGCAGTCCAGTCAAGCAAGCAAGGTGATACTTTACATCAATGGCAACGAGGTCACCACCTTCAAACCTGGTCAGTAAATCTGTTTCGTGCAGATCTGCGGCCATGGTTCTTATGTTGCTGTCTGCCTGAAGAGTTGCAAAGTCATGGAGTTGCCCATCGCATTTGTTGCAGAATATGCACTTATTCTTCTCCACGGGCATGCGGTGTCGACGTCGTTTGGCTGCAGCATCACTCTCAGTACTGCCGGCTCTCTCCCTCTTCCTTGCTCTTTCCAGTTTCTCTGCACTGAACTTGACATGACATGTTTTGTGCCACAGAATAAACTGGGACTTGTCCATGTCCTCAGTAAACTTGAGTGGGACTGGGAGTCTCCCTAACTGCCTGAATTCACTGACATTGTCCAGAAAGGTTCTGTATGCCTCTGAGCTGTCCCTGTGTTGACGCACATTAAGGGGGCATCGGAGTGTTTCAGAGGTTGTCTACCGACATATTACACACATAGTCCAGTCCATTGTGCGCAACTGCAAGGGTCCTCAGGCACATTCTGCAATGCAAAAAAGCATTTGTCAGAATTTGTCATCCTTAGCGACCATAACAAATGTGGAAAAAAATTTGTAAACCAAAAAATAAATATTTTTTTTCTACATGTTTGTTGCTGCTGCTAGGCAATATTCATGGTGTAATAACATTCTACAACAGTAATTGGGCTCTCAGAGCCAATATCTTTATTTCTAACCGAAAAACTTATTTTTTCCTGGTTTTCGTCCACCCATTTTTTTAAAATAGCTGAAACAGGCTCCAGCAAGCTCAGCTTACTCGGTTCCAATAAAAATATCAAAATTTATACCACACAGATTGTCAGAAAAAAAAATGGTGCGTTTGTCCGGCATGTCCCCATATTGTCAAAATGTGGTCCTAAGCAGCGTGACTAGAATTCAGAACTCGGCATTTATTGAGACTGAGAGATTGAGAGTACTGTATTTGGTACTTATACTGAATAAACTATACGATTATCTTTCACTGGCCAGAGACACCAGAAGGTTGAACACCATATTAATTTATATATTATCCCCTTCCACTACCATCCATAAAAATATTAACATTGTCGTGATTTATTAAAAAAATATTATCTCCTTCTACTCTTCTCTTTCTTTTCAGTTTTTTCTTTTTCTTTTCAATTATCACTCGTTTCCTGCGTCTTTATACGAACGTGGGTAGCCCGCTTGAGCCGGTGGTGGGCGCCATTAAACTTTCGAACAATGAAGGGACCGGGAATAATTATACGCTTTCATTTACTGTTTATGCCGAAACAATTTGAACAAACGGAGTAAAGCGAGTGCGGAATTAGCGTTAACATTTAATCGCGGAGAGAGACATAATTAATATTTTAAATAAACAATAATATTCTAATATGAAAAACCACCTAACCGAGTCACATCCCGCCCAAAGACTGAATTAGGCATTTCACCGTTTCTCTCGGCCCATTTCAGGTGTTGCCAACTAGCACTTTATATTCTTAATTTCAAACAAACCATTATTAATTTCTTATTAAACATTATTTTCTTCTTTATTAAACAAAACATTATTAAATTCTCATAAACAAAACATTAATTTCTTATTAGACATTATTATCTTCTTTAAAAACCCCCAATACACTACAACATATAAAAAGGAACTCCTTAGTTCTTACGTACCACCCGACACACCTCAACAAACTCACACACATCCCTTGAAGTAAAAATACGTATGTGGAAGCAAGATAGTTACCTTATCATTACATTACGAAGGTGTTGGCGCCAATCGTTCTAAATTCACTTCACTCAATATCGCTTGATGCATTTCTCAACTCGACAACAAATTAATATCTTTAATTCTTGTGATTGACGAGCCAAGGTTAGCTCTCGTTAAAATTTAGCTCTGTAATCAAAGAGAACTTGTTTTACTACACTTTTCATTTATATATATATATATATATATATATATATATATATATATATATATATATATAAATCATCCCATATATATACATATATATATATATATATATGCGCCTCGGTGGAGTAGTGGTTAGCGTCGCTGACTACGAATCTATCGGCCCCGGGATCGAGACCCAGTGACGGCAGGCGGCGCGCAGCAAAACCCAGCTGTTCATCCTTCCACACAATAAAGTGGTTGGCAGATAAATGGGTACCCTGTGTAGCCTAGTGGTTAAGACGCTGGGTTGTTGGTGGGGCGTGGTTCGGATTCCACGTTAAACTGTAGGTCTAAGGTGGAGTGACAAGCTTGACCTTCGTCAGAATGAACAATTCGGACGGAAGCTAAACCAAGGTTATATATGTGTGTATATATATATATGGGCTACGTCGTGGCCGATGTCGTAACACCGCTTCTCGGAGATCAGCGAAGTTAAGCGACATTGGGTCTGGGTAGTAGTTGGATGGGAGACCGTCCTCCGCGCCCAGATTATGTAGCGACCCGTGGTTCGAATCCCACGTAAAGCTGTAGGTCCCCTCCGTCATATGACCTTAGATGTTGCGAAGGAGGTTAAACAACCCCAATTAAAAATATATATATATATATATATGGGATGAATTTCACAATTAAACATGTGAAATGAATGAATGATGCAAACCCACAAGGAAAAAGAAAATGATTCTAGGGTCTTTCATGAAAGGCCTTGGAATCATTTTTCTTTTTCCTTGTGGCTTGCATCATTATATATATATATATATATATATAATACTTGTTGATAATAGTAGTATAAGAAGTAATAATAATAGGAATAAAGAGAGAAACAAATAAATAAAGAAGGAATGTATAGAAAAAGTGAAATAGAATTCTGATATTATTTCGTTGGAAGCATCCTATAAAAACGGATTCCTTTCTGCTTTACAACCAACCGCCTCTTCATCGTCCCCCCCCCGAAATCGAACTCTTTTCAACCAATCACAACAGTTCTTTTACGTTCAAAATACCACAAAATAAACCATTATCGATTCTCTAAAATATATGTGTACTTAAACTTTATATACTACTTCATTAAATAAAAATGGGCGTTTGTATACACTCGACAAACTTTCGGGATTTCCTTTAAACACACTCGAATAAACGTATATCAGTATTTGCTTAACACGAGAAGAGGTTTTTATATCTATCATCCACATCTGCGGCGTTTGTGAATTCGTAAACCGTTTCTGAAGCCTATAAATGTAAGCCGTAACTTCGGAATAAAATTATTGGATGAAATGAACACGAAAATCGAAGCCCCTTTGGAAGCAAGACATGTTCGAAACGTGTTTCCTGCGAGTTCTCACCAGGTCACAAAGATGGAACTGATTTCGTCCTTTGGAGGAAACACGACCTCTGTGTTCACTATTCGTGTGTCAAAATTATTTTTTTTCTGAAGTAGAAATTAAAATTAAAATATATGATGAAATGTACGAAATAATTTTGTGTATATATATATATAATATGAAAATGAGAAAGTTTACTGGCAGACCATAGTCCATATGACAAATATTAATAACACACATGCCAATCACATACTAAGTATAAAAATACATACAATTAATGAGAAATAATACAGTAATGTCGACGTTAAGTGGAGCTACAGACCCGTTTTCATACCATGAATTCCACAGCGTAGAAGACATACGACAGGACTGATGAATAGCTTGGATAATCGGGTTGGTTGATTTTATAATTCTTTGCATTAGACTGTATTGAGCACGTCTCGTTATTTCCGGGAAGCTCGGGACATTGCGGTTAGCAAACATTTGCGAAACTGAGCATCTCGGGAATAATTTTTGTAGGAGTCTAAAAGATCTGTTGTACAGCAAATTTAGGGTTCTGCCAAAGCCTTTTTAGAATTCACCCAGAGTTGCTATCCGTATATATTACTACAGAAAGTACGAGACTGTCTTTAACTTCACTCGTACAGAACCGGAAGTTCCTTATAGTCATATTCGCTTTAGCACAAAGGCTTCGAGATTGTTTCATTATATCTGAGTCATCACTCAAGGAGCTGGTGATAATTTGACCCAAATACTTGTACTTCCTCAATTACTCCACCCCTTATTTTAAACTTAATATCAGGTGGCTGATCAGAACTTTTAGGATGGAATTGCATAATCTTAGTTTTTGTAACATTAAAAAGAATATCATGTTTCTGTGAATATAATTCGCAGACTTTTAGTAGACATTCCAGACCTTTAACAGTGGAACTTATTAACATCATATCATCGGCATAAACTAAGTTATTTATCCTTGTGTTATCTATACAACATCCAACTGTTGCCTTTATAAGTGAAGCAATTAATCCGTCAATATACACATTAAACAGCAGAGGAGAGAGCAAAAAGCCTTGCCTCAACCCGCAAGAGGAACCAAAACATTCGGATAGTACATTGCCCTACCTAATAGCAAAGACTGGTGGGAATACCAAAATTTCAATAAATTTAATATGTACATGGGAACTTTCCCGTCTTCTAGTTTTTAAATAAAATATTTTGGTTCACTCTATCATATGTCTTACTTATATCTAGGAAACAGCTATAAACAGTTGAATTACTGTTTATTTAAATATCATTTTCTTTAATACATACACAGATTAGTTGAGTGGGATCTTTTAAAACGAAATTGATAAGGAGATGTCCATAAGTAATCATTTAATCGGTGTAACGAGAATTTCTCTAGTAATTTCGAGAAGCAGGAAGCGACAGTGATAGACCTGTAATTATTGCTGGATAGAATGTTCCCATACTTATTTTTCACCAGAGTCAAGATATATACCTTCATGAACTCTGCAGGAATATAGCTATGAGCCAACATGGCCGAGAAGAGCAATGATATATGCAGACACACCACGTCATTGGCATATTTTAAGTACTCATTCGATAGGTCATCTACCCCTGACGCAGAACCAGTCTTTAACTCTTTAATTAACCTCATTACTTCAGGAACTGATATCAAAGTATTTTCCATTGTCCCTCCCACAGGCGTTTCGCTGCAGCCTATCTATCTATCTATCTACCTACAAGCAAGACGCAAAATTTCTAAATTATTAAGGAGGGTGACCTGTTCTGTCTTTATATTCTATACTCTGTTACATATTAACACTAGACCAATCGACGCGATTATTCTTACCTATTGAGTTCTTGTTATGTCGTGATGCACATACATTGGTAAATTTAATTAATAGTTCCAACGGTCTATGATCAGAAAGAAGGAAATCATGCAGAATATGAACTCTAACAATTCGATCCTTTAGATTATTACTAGTGAGACAATGATCAATCCACCTGATGGTACCACGCATATCACTAACGCATGTGAAATTACTACTAGTTACGCCTAATACATCTACATCACTCGTACTTAACTTAGCCGACTCGCACATGTTATCCAATTCTACATAGAATTCCGAGTTCACATGCGTATTAAAGTCCCCCATTATTATAGAATTAAAATATTTTGGGTTATTTGATAGTGACTTAATTTTGTACAGAAAATCAATGTATTCATCTAGATTACTGTCGCTGTTGTATGGTAAAAAGCAGTTTACAATTAACATGTAATCATTGTTCACTTGTAAATCAATGCCTAATAACCTTACATTATCGCTTGTTAAAAATTTTATATGCTTTGACAAATTTGTTCTTGTTAAGAAAGCAGCACCACCAAAAGGCCTACCGTACATTAACTCATTTGATAAGTTTACTGCTGATGACGCATGGTACATAAAGTCGTCATGGATGGTAGAGAGAAATTTTAGCTCTTTTATATATATATATTGTATATATGTTACGTTACGCCTCGTTTGTGTAATTGCCCAGTTCATGAATTGGGCAATCACGTGCATGACCTTTAAAATCTTATACAATTCTACAAAATAAAACTAAAATAACTATGCTGGATTGTTGCGCTAAATCTTCCAATTTTTTATATTTAAAATATTAATGATTAGGGCAATAATGTGTACGAGATTTAAATATTTTACATGTTCTTATATTTACAGGCTTAATTGTAGATGGCGCTGTAGAATAAACGATAAAAACTAAAGTAAACTATACTGGATTTTGCGCCGCCCAGTCTTGTCCAAACATCCAAGCAGTTACATTTCGCAATTCTCCAGTTTGTGATCTGCTGAATATGAGAAAAAAGTTATTATGATTCTCAAGCAAGGGAAAACAGGAAGAAGATTAGATAGAGAAGAATACCACATTCTCAAGACGTATGTACTGGTAAGCCTTGCTGGAATAGATAAAGTTGCCAAAACTAATGGCAAGTACATGGCAATTCAAGAAGTCGTTCTGACCATAATTAATCAACATCATATTGAAAGTGGCCATGGTGGAGAAAAGAAGACTTACTGTAAGGTAGCAGGACAGTATGCAAATATACTTCGCGCACTAATTGCGGAGTATATTAAACGTTGTGAACGATGTACGGAGAAGCACCGCCGGAAGGAAACTGCTTCAGGGGTTGTTGTGCGGCCCCTTACAGCAACCGATTTAAATGAGCCCGGCCAGATGGACCTAATCGATATGCAAACTATGAAAGACGGGAGTAGCCGTTTCATCATGCATTATATGGATCACCTAACAAAGTTTCATTTCATCTGCGAATTATCATGCAAAAGAGCTAGTGAAGTTGCTAATGAACTTTTAAAGATATTTCTCGATTTTGGAGCACCACACATACTTCAGTCAGACAACGGAAGAGAGTTCACTGCAGAAGTAATTCACGAGTTGTCATTGCTATGGCCTGAACTTGTGTTCGTTAATGGCCATCCAAGACATCCACAAAGTCAGGGTTGTGTTGAGCGCAGTAATGCTGATATAAAAGTAAAACTCATGGCTTGGATGCGCGACAATAATTGTCCAAAATGGAGCTACGGCATCAGGTTTGTGCAGTGGGCAATGAATTCTAGCTATCATGAAACAATTAGAATGACTCCATATTAAGCATTAACTGGAAATAACCAAAATACTCCATTCCATACCACGCCCCACAGACATCACACAGTACAGAAAACACATACACACACACCTAACCCACAAAGCGCTGACACGACTCGGTCCGAATGCGGTCCTAGGTGCGAAGCCGCCACCCATTAACAGGTCAGAGATGAGCCTGAGCAGATCGGATCGAGTTAACTTAGCACGATTCTGATGTGGACACCACCCGAACTTACGGACATATAAACACAGACTAGACAACTCCACAGACGACACCTGCCACCTGTGCCAGGACACACCACAAACAATTGAACACATTATGACAGACTGTACCGCTCTAGCACAACAACGAACACAACACAACATCACTAGTGCGCTGAATCTCTGGTCCACTCCGGAGAGGGCGATCGGTTACCTGCGTGCCGCCGGCTTGCTCGATCAGGGTCGGCTGATCGGCTAAACAACAACAACAACAACAACAACAACAACTGGAAATAACCCACGTTGCGGCCTAAAATCGAAATTACCACACGAATACTTGACACGTATTGGAACTGACATTAATTAAGATGAACTACGTGAAATGCTGGGGGAAGCCGTGCCAGCACAAGAAAATGCTGTTGAAACACCTGCACCACCACCACCCCTGGAGCAAGACCACTCGCCCGCGTATGAACCAGCCGTGCAGCAAGTATCACATAAGGACGTATCACAAGACGATGCTGCTGTACACCCTGCTGTACTCGCACGGCAAAAAGCTCATGAGGGCATAGTGCCACAAGCAGAAAAAATGTTGACGCGAAGTAAAAAAAAAAAAAACGTTGCTAGTGGTCGACGTTGGTCATAATGTAGCAGTTATAGTATTTCATTTTGATCGTAGTAAAGGTGATCCTCCTAATATAATAGGTATAATTCTTGCTAAGGACGACAGTGGCTACACAGCAGGAACAAAAGTCGGAGTAATGGAAAACTTTCAAGGAATCAGTTTGAATCTGTTCACTATACTGGTCTTAAATCTAGTGCTATTCCCTCAAACAAACTAAACATTCGCGAAATCGTTAAACTACAGAGTGTTTGTGGAGGACAAGGGTTCAGGAGGTACTGTTTTAATAAATGATTCATTCGAAATTTTAATTTTCCTTCATACAGATGCCCATTTCATGAAATGGGCAAGCAAAATTCCGTCCATTTCACGAACTGGGCAAGATAAATTTCTCATTTCATGTAATGGGCAGTAAGTTATCCATTTCATGAAATAGGCAATTATACAAACGGGGCGTAACATATATACAGGGTGGCGCAAAAGTCGCGCATCGTAGGAATTTTCAGTGTTGACTATAATATATTATTTTTTTTTCTTTTAAGTAGGGGATGGCTGCGAAATTAACAATAGACGAGAGGGTGAGCTTGGTCTTAATGTATGGAATACCAGGTACAACAAATCGATGAATCGGTACAGAATTTGAATTCTATACCAATACATCGATTTGTTGTACCTGGTATTCCATACATTAAAACCAAACTCACCCTCTCGTCTATTATTATTTTCGCAGCCATTCCCTACTTAAAAGAAGAAAATAATATAGTATAGTCAACACTGAAAATTACTATGATGCGCGAATTTTGCGCCACCCTATATATATATATATATATATATATTATATATATATGGTGCGGAGAAAGGTTTGAAATAAAAAAAATCGTATCTCAAACAAATTGACTTAATTATAAACTGTTTGCGACATCTAATATTTAGATTAATCAAGTTTATTATAATTATAATTCACCAGTACACATTTGAAAACTTGTCGATGGATTTTTACAAACTAGTTGGTGATTCTATATAATTTGAGTGCGCTGATCTCAAAAATATAGTTAGTTTTTCCCTATCACGTATGGTTTTCTTACAACAGGGTGTGTCATAAATCCCCCATTTATCCCCAAATGTGAACCATCTTATCGAGACCAACATTGGATTGCACATGCCAAACCATAAATTTTGTTGTTATAGACTACAGTAACGCTTACATAATAAT
>JAJOZX010000835.1:1117500-1127500 GCA_023014485.1 Bathynomus jamesi | reverse complement strand
TTAAATCCACTATAGTCCGAATAAGTAATGGTAAATGACAAACACTAGTTTTTTCTTTGGGAAATTTAGTAGCGCACCAGATATCCGTATCCGCATCATTTTTAGCATCCGCATCCGCACTTCTGACTGCGGATGTTATGCGGATATTACCTCTAATAAATTATGCAATTTACAATTAAATTAGCTTATAAAGTAGCTTATAAGGCCCAGTCATCCACATTTCATGTAAAGTATTAATTACACTGGGGAACAAATTTCAAATTTTTGTCTATTGAATTAGATTTGACAGTTACTTCTAGGTAATTTGGGTGCGCTGAGCACGAATTTTACTCGGTTTTGCTCTATCAGGTCCTGATTTTGCTCAACACCCCTCCTCTTTCGTCGTATTCATAAAAAGGTTTTTTCTCAATACTCGCTAAGTCTTTTTGTAGTTACACATTATGCAACTAGGTTTTTATCTAGGTATTTGTACCTATTGTTATGGTATTGTTGTATTATGTATATTTTTATATGTAACACCCTAAAAATATTTTTAATTTTGTCATTTTTAACCATTTTAATATTAGTAAATTAAGCTAAAAATATCATAGAATTCTAAAATTTTCTCGAGCGTTCCTGTTCTCTGTAGAGTATTCTAGAGGGACAAGTAAAATATATAAAAGCGACTCGTTTCCAGAGTTAATCAGTCAATTCATTCAGTCAGTCAGTCAGTCAGTCAGTTGAGTTAGTTAATTAAGTTTGGGCATTAACATAATTTTGAATTGGCATATGATTTAGTGAGTAATTTTGTCATCGTGATTTAATATAGTTGATTTAATTAGACGTAATTTATATTGTACCTACTCATCCGTGTTTCTAGTTTAATTTCATAGATTGTAAGTACCTATTTCATAATAAGTACCTATTTAAACTAATTTTTGTGTTTATATTTCAGATTTTCTTAAATTTATATGAATTAAGGGCTTTAAATACCTTTACAAATTGGCAGAACAATCAAGCAATATGTCATCAAGCACTAGAAAGTTCAAATGCAAAAACAACCCTGATTCCTTCTGTTATATATGTGGAAATTTTACACTTCCACATCAACGAGCAAATATAACTGACTTCGTAAAAAGAGCTTACTTAGCTTATTTTGGCATAAAACTGGGGGACCAAGATAAATCGTGGGCTCCACATAAAGCCTGCACTATATGCATTGAAAGACTGCGACATTGGACGAAGGGTTCGGATTCAAAAATACCTTTTGGAGTTCCGATGGTAAGTTTATGATTTCATAAAACTACGTAATTTAATCACTAGTATACTGTAACTTACCTAAATGTAATTGTAACTTAGGTACATAAACAAAAATTTACAGAAAATGTTTATAAGAATCTCAAATATTGCATAAGGTTGAAACACATAGAAATGTTAAATGTTTGGGGGATAACGTTTGATAAAATTCATAAAAACAAGTCTCTCGTCGCTTTTGTTAACGCTTTACAATTTTTTTTCCATATCAGGTGTGGCGAGAGCCTACTAACCACGAGACCGATTGCTACCTTTGCTTTGTCAAGACTTCGGGCTTCACTAAGAAAAATAAACATTGTATCGAGTACCCAAATTTCGACACCGCGATACGACCTGTGCTACATTCAAATGAGATCCCCATTCCAAAATTTAAGGGTCTGCCAACTCAAGAATTAGTTGAAGATGTTCCTGAAAATATTGTTATGCACTTTGAGGAGTCAGACACCGATTTTGACCCCAGCGTATTTGAAAGTCAAAACGATCCGCAAAAGTTTAACCAGGCCGAGTTGAATGATCTTGTAAGGGATCTAAATTTGCCAAAAAAGGCTGCGGAAGTTTTAGCTTCAAGACTTAAAGAGAAAAACTTGCTTACTTCAAACACATACATTTCATTTTACAGAAAAGAAGAAGAACTTGTTAAATATTTTAGAACAGAGGATAGTTTAGTATATTGCTGCGACATAGTTGGTTTGTTAAAGAAGATGGGGGTTGAGTCTTACGATGCAAATGATTGGCGCTTGTTTTTAGACAGTTCGAAAAGAAGTCTTAAGTGTGTGTTGTTGCATAATGGCAATCTATACGGCTCGATACCGATTGGGCACTCAACAAAATTAAAAGAAAAGTATGAACATATAGAAAAGGTTTTAAATCTTATCAAATATAGGGAGCACGAGTGGATCATATGTGTTGACTTAAAAATGGTTAATTTTCTGCTAGGACAACAAGGAGGGTATACTAAATATCCCTGCTTCCTTTGCTTATGGGACAGCAGAGCCAAGGAAGAACATTATTTCAAACAAATCTGGCCAGCACGAACATCACTTACTGTCGGAGAAAAAAACGTAATTAATCCACCTTTAGTGAGCAGAGATAAAATCATATTTCCTCCTCTGCATATAAAACTAGGCCTCATTAAACAATATGTAAAAGCTTTAGATACGAACGGCGAGTGTTTCAAATACATAACTTCAAAATTTCCAAGTTTAAGTTATGAAAAAATCAAGGCGGGAATTTTCGACGGTCCACAAATAAGAACAATGATTAAAGACAGCAATTTTCCTAATGTCATGAATGAACGCGAAAAAAATGGCTGGTTCTCATTCGTGGACTTGATAGAAAACTTTTTAGGCAATTTAGGGCAGATAACTACGAAGAAATCGTAAAAAAACTTTTAAGGGACTACAAAGAGTTAGGTTGCAATATGAGCATAAAAATGCATTTTTGAATAGCCATCTTGACCAATTTCCAAGTAATTTAGGTGATGTAAGTGACGAACAAGGGGAGATTCCACCAAGATATCAAAATTATGGAGGAACGGTACCAAGGCCGCTGGGATTCCCACATGATGGCTGATTACTGCTGGTGCTTGAAAAGAGACCTGCCATCAACAAGCAAATACGCTAGAAAGTCTTACAAAAGAAAATTTTTGCCACAGTGAAAGCTTCATATCTGTTTGTTTTTTTATTTTAAGTCATTTCTATCGTTATAATGTAATTTTACTGTAGTTTGAACTGCTTGTATTCATGAAACTTGAAAAAAAAATTTAACACATGACTTAATTTTTTAGTCCTAATTTGAAAAATCTGGAAAATGGCACATAGGCTGTCGACAAGAATCAGGACCTGATAGAGCCAAACCGAGTTGAAATTCGTATTCAGCGCACCCAAATTACCTAGAATCAAGTGTCAGATATCATTCAATAAAATACGTGTTGCCCAGTGTTATTTATTAATGAACAAACAAATATATAAACCTCAAAATATAAATAGCTGGTAACACAGAAAATTGAATGAAACTTGTTTCATTGAATTTTCTGTGGCTGAAACTCTTGAGAAAGTTATTATTTTTTATCATAATGAAAACATTAATATTAATTTTAATTCTTATGCACTGCCTGCCATAATAGTAATATCACGAAATTTGAAAAATTGTCATATATTCATAATTCTATATTATATTGATAGATTAACTAAATATCCGCATCCGCGGATATTGAAATTAAAGATCCGCATCCGCATCCGCAGATGTTGAAAAACTGACATCCGGTCCACCACTAAATTATATATATATATATATATATATATTACTGGACAGCAATGACAACTATGATGTCTGATAATATGATAATAAAAACCCACTCTAATACACAGACTTGTGATTTATAATAGTATAAGTATGAGAAAATGAAAGAAATATTGAAACCCGTATTAAAGAACAAAAATATGCCTTCAGAAGTTGCAATACTAATAGTGCAATTTTTTATCACGTCAGCCAAAATGATCATACTATAGATTGGGAATCAAGTAAGTTACTTTATAAATTAATAATTATGTCAAACGAAAAATAATAGAATCTGTATGGATAGAACATGTGGATAATTTTAATTTGTGCGAAGGTACTTAGAAGCTGGACCCTCTAATGAGATTCTTGGTCAAAAACTCCCTTACGGCGTCGGGTGAACGGGTTCTAACCTAAGTGTGAATTTCTTAAAGGTCTCTGGATTGTTTCCTTACTCGCTTTTGGTTCATTCGTTTTTTTGGTAAAATGTAAATGTAATAATAAAAGTAATAAATGTGGAAATAAATGTAAATGCAATAATAATAAATGTAATAATAAAGGTAATAAAATAAGTGTAATAATAAGTAGTGATGCACTGGAGGGCCGGAACCTCCGGTTTAGTGTTTTTTTCTCCGGCCGGAGGCCGGAGGTTCCAGCCAATTGATTTATTTCAGTATTTATATATGTGTGTGTGTGTGTGTGTGTGTGTGTGGTCCATCGTCTTATCTATTTAGGGTTTATATATTATAGTCCTGCTATTTTAAATTATTAAATCTTTAATAACTTAAACTTTATAAAAGTCGACTTTCTATGCTTCGTGTGTGCTAGTTTCTCTAAAAATTCCCATTGAACAGAATATCCTCAGGTTATGAAAATTATGATGTCTTGCTGAATGCTGAGTAAAGTAGCCTATATCAAATCAATTATATATTAATACAATCACTGATCACTCATAAAATAAATTATTATTACAGTCACTGAGAACTGAAATATTAATACAATCAGTGATCACTCGTAAAATAAATTATTATTACAGTCATCTGAGAACTGAAATATTCGGATAGGTGCAGAAATGAGGTTTTATAGTTTTATGGAATTAAAACTAAAAGTTGTCAGAATTGAGTTTGGTGTACTTGGCACCTCCGGCCAGAGGCCGGTGTTTAGTGAGACCTCCGGCCGAAGCAGGAGGTTTTCTAAAATGGCCGGAACTCCTGCTCGGCCGGAGCTGGAGCGGAGCTCCGGTGCATCACTAATAATAAGTATAAAGGTAATAATAATAAATGTTAAAAACGTAAATGTAATAATAAATGCAATAATAAATGCAGTAATTATGTCAAAATAATAGAATCTGTATGTATAGAACAAGTAGATAGTTTTAATTTGTGCGAATGTACTTTAATAAAATGCCCTTCCGGTATCGGGAGAACGGGATCTAACCTAGGTGCGAATTTCTTAATGGTCTCTGGATTGTTTCCTTCTCGCCTTTTTCATTCGTTTTTCGGTTTATAATTTTTGTATAATAAACAACAATGTAATAATAAATTTATAATTTCTGTAATAAATAATAATGCAATAATACATGTAATAAATGTAATAATTATGTAAAAAATAATAGAATCTGTACGTATAGAACAAGAGGATAGTTTTAAATTTGTGCGAATGTACTTATAAGCGGGACCCTATAATAAAATGCCCTTCCGGTGGGTGTCGGGAGAACGGGATCTAACCTAGGTGCGAATTTCTTAATGGTACCTGGACTGTTTTCCCTCTTGTTTTTGGTTCATTCGTTTTTCTGTATCCACCCGAAGAGGATGTCAGTGGGCATCGAAACCGTTGTGGAAATAAACTCTGTCTATTAGAGTGGGTTTTTATTATCATACACTTTTTACAGTTTAGATTATAGTTATTATATTTTAGACTGTGAAAAGTGTGGTTAAAACGCGATATTTTATTGTGTTGTTTATTCTTAAGTAATAATATGATGTTATAGGGTACATAACCGCAACCGCAACCGCGCGGAGCTCTATTTGTAAGCTCCGCAACCGCAACCGCAGAACTATGAAAAATGACAACCGCTACATCACTAATATATATATATATGTTATGTCACACACAAATTATGTGTGGGAAAATTAAATATATATATATATATATATATATGTCAACATTATATATATATATTTAACTCGGGTGTTCAAAATTTACCGCAACCCATGGTGTGTATGTTATATTACTAAGGGGCTACACACACACACACACACACACACACACACACACACATATATATATATATGATGGAATTTAGATGTTGGGTAATATGGCAGATAAATGCAACCAACAAAAGAACGGTATTTATTTGAAGACAAATAAAACAGATAAAAGAAGTGATCTCGAGCGAGGGACAAATCTTGAGGAGAAAAAAACGCTGGAATGAGAATGCGAGACGCCATTTATGTATTTATTTATGGTAAAATGCAGACATTCCTTTATTGGCGCTCCTTCGGGACAGATGACCGCTCCTTCTTTACCTTGCCACTTCTCACACTGACTGTATTCCCACATACACCACCGAACTAAGACAGGCACAGGCAGCGCGTACACGATCCGTATGAAATTCCTAAAATTACTTTTGTACTATATATATATATATATATATATATATATATATATATATATATATATATATCGTACAAAGTAATTCCATGAATTCCATATGGATCGTGTATACACTGCTTCGAGTGACTTATCTTGACTTTGATGAGGATGAAAACCAATAAACTGGTAAGAATTCTCATATATAAGCCTTTATATTCGTCAGTGAAACTCACAACCACCTATTGGAGGAGATTGTAGACACCAATCGACCAGAGAAGTACTCCGGGGTGGATGTTAAGCAGGAGACAGGGTGTGTTTGAACTCCAGTTTCTCCTGTCACTGTCTTCCTTAGCTGATCTTTTTCGTGCCTCATCTACCCTGTGAGCAGTTCAGCATACTCTCGAACACACACTTTTCCCTCTATTCTTCACTACACTACATACATCTTACACAATACACAACCTTTTCAAAGTTTATATTAAAAAAAAAAGAAAAATTACATCAGTGAGCCTTGGAAACCTTGTTTTTTGGCTCTCTCCGTCTTCCGTGGAGGGGTCACTTTTGCGGGCGCTCACCCTTAGCCAGTGATGTAGGACTCGAGACGGTCTCGAGACCTTTTTTTCTGGTCTTGGTCTCGGCCATGGTGGTCTCGACTACATCACTGTCGTTAGCCCTCTCCTTCCTACATCATAATAATAATGCGGCCATTGCACAAACTCGATGACATGATGGACTTCTGTAAGGAGGTTTAGAGAGGGGAGTAGCCTCTGGATTTGAGACGAGTGTTAATAGTTGTTTAAAGTGTTATCAGTTACTCTCTCTCTCTCTCTCTCTCTCTCTCTCTATATATATATATATATATATATATATATATATGCTGCATGTTTGTGCATAAAAACTGCTATAAGTTATTTTAAGACTATAATTAATATAATTAGTGCATGTAGATTGCAGACAATAACTAGAAAATATTTTTCATTCTGTATGACACATAATCTCTTAAACATGTTGCTACATAATATCGTATTTCGTACTATGAGCAGTTACAGTTTAAGTAAACAATGCTTAAATTTTATATCTTCGACATGAACAACATCGAAATGTACATTTTTGAAACCCTTCAAATTGGTGAAGTCTCCACATTCAGACGTTCAGATTGCGTATAGTGCGCAATAGCTTCGTGTATGGAAGCTTCGTAACCTCGGTTACCTCAGTTTTGCTTCCGCCCGAATTGTTCATTATGACGAAGGTCAAAGCTCTTCCTCCACCTCAGACCCGCACCTTAACGTGGAATCCGAACCACGACCCACTACTGGTGGTCTATGAAGTCCTTTCCCGGACTCGATCTCACGATCTCCCGATCAGCAGCAGCAAACAGCAGCAGCAGCAGCAGCAGCAGCTCAGTGTCTTAAACACGAGGCTACCCACGATACTCATTTATCTACCAACACTTTTTATTGTATGGAAGAATGACCAGCTGGGTGAGCTGCGCGCCGCCTGCCGTCACCGGGAATCGAACCCGGAGATGGTGGATTCGTAGTCAGTGAGGCTGACCACTACACCACCGAGGCGTATGGTGTATAACCATATGTACAGATGATGTGATAAAGGAGAAAAAAAGGGGAATCAAGTGTATTAGACTCCTGATAAGCTCATGCAATATTACCTCAATTTAAGTGGTAACAAATACATATAGTAAGTCTCAGCTTGACTGACCTTTAAAAATACGAGGAAGAGCTTACCATAAAGGAAGTTTCAAATAACTCAAATTGACAAAGACCCATAATTACGAATTATAACTAATTTCTTTTATGCAAGAAAGAGGAACCAAGGACAAATGCCCTCAAAAAACGCAACCCCGATAGAAGGAGAAGAAGAGAACCGAAACCAAAGTCCAAAGTTTTCGAGATGCCTGAACACTCTGCGTTTTGAAAGATTGAGAATACCGATTAAACCTTGCGTTTGAGAGTCTGACAGAAAAGGGATAAGAATGTGTCGAAAGTTTAGTACTGCATACTCTCCTTAACCCTTCAGCGTCCTGAGGTTTTTTCCGAGATGAATAAAATCGTCTGGCGTTAGCCAGAACAAACAAAATCAGTAAAGTGACACTGGGCACTAAAGGGTTAAAGGGAGGCATGCTGTTAGAGATTTCAGAAGAGCAATGTCCGTTATAATGCGAGAATAGAGAGAGAGAGTGAGCAACATTGTGGCGAAGAGAGAGAGATTGAAGACAGTGAGTAAGAGGCGGGAATTGATGAGACGAAAAGCCTTTGATTCCACCCAGTCAAGTACGGCTGTGTAGGTTGAGTCACCCTGTACATGAGAAACATACTCTATACAGGGCCGAACAAGACCGTTGTACAAAGACAGCAACTGAGTAGGGGTGAAGAAACCGCGGAGGCGGTACAACAAACCTAACCTCTTAGAAGCTGTTTTCGAAAGAGAGTAGGCCTATATGTGATCTTTCCAGGAAAGATCACGAGAAAAGGAAACACCAATAATGTTAAGAGAAGAGGAAGGATTGAGTTGTGTATTGTTGAAGATAAGGGATAGTAGCAGACATGGGATAATTGTAATTTGTAATTGTAATTGATTGTAATTAATTACATTTTTTTCATGTACTTGGCAAGTACTTGGCGAGTCAATTGTAATTGACTACCTAAAATATAATTGTAATTGTAATGAATTACATTAGGAAACCAAGGTAATTGACACAATTATAGTCAATTACTTTGAATTACACGAATATTAAAGTTAATGGATCATACTTATAGTTTAAACTACTTGCGCATCATGTCTGAGGGAGCTTTCTTTTGAAATAAAATGTTATTCTTTTTATTTTAAATAAACTGTTCTATTTATTTCAAATGTTCGTAACTGAAGTGCCAGTTGTTTGCCATTATTGTTTTGCTAAAATAAATGCCTGTTCTTTTGTCTTATATTAGTATTTTTTGAGTGCCTTATCTTTAATTTCATTAAACCATATCGCATACATATGTCCAATGTCCAACTGTCCATAGCAACAACTGCTTCATGAAAAATACAGTTCCGTGCAATGTTAAAAGAAAGTACATTTCATTGACCTAATATTACCCAGTTTTCATTCAAGATGATGGCCAAAATTGAAAATGGAATTGAAATGTGTACAGTAAGTAGAAAAGCATGACATAAATCAAATAGTGCGTATTTATGAAAAAAATACAATTCTTTGTAAGTGTAATTGTAATTGTAATTAATTACTTTGCTAAGTAATTGTAATTGTAACTGAGAATATGTCACGTAATTGTAATTGTAATTAATTACATTGATCAAGTAATTGCCCCATGCCTGGATAGTAGTGTGGAAGATTGTGACGAGTAGAGAGATGAAGGAACTGAGTTTTTGAGACATTGAAAAACACGAGGTTTTCTCTGCCCCAATCAGAAATAGTAGAAAGATTAGAGGTTAGGTACGCTACAGCCGTCTCACTCGAATCATGGAGTGACTGTTGAGAGGGGTGTTTTGTGAAGCGGGTGTAGAAGTGAAGAGTGGAAGCATCGGCACAGGGTGGATAGGACAGGAAGTGCGACTTAACAGATCATTAATAAATTAATAGCTTTTGTAGTCATCTACAACCGCAGCTATAGATGGGCCAGAAAGGAAATCAAAGATGAAGGCACAGACTGAAAGATAGAAACCGAAGGAGGGCAGTTTGGAAATTGAGAATTTGTACCAGACTCTATCAAAGGCTTTTGATAAGTCTAGCACTATAGAAAAGGTTTCATCGAAATCCCGAAAGGAGGATGACCAAGAGTCAGAGATATGTAAGAAGATCGCCATTAGACCGTCCTTTACG
>JAJOZX010000835.1:1105000-1112500 GCA_023014485.1 Bathynomus jamesi | reverse complement strand
ATGTTGCAGTTAGCGAACATTTGAGAGGCTGAGCTGAGGGTTCCGCAGGAGCCTTTTATATATTTAACCCAGAGTTGTTGCCCATAAATGTTAATGCCGAAAGTACGAAAAACAGTGTCTTTAGCTTCGCTCGTACTTAGTTAATGTATTTAATATATATATATATATATATATGATGCAATGATGCAAACCCACAAAGAAAAAGAAAACAAATTTCCAAGGCCTTTCGTGTAGAAGTAGGGGTCAGTATAAGGAAGCCATAAGGCGATGTAAACAGGAAGACGATTCTATTCCAGCATCAAAAGCACGTGAGGCTCACGTAAATAATGACAATAACAAATTTTGAAAATTTGTTAAGAATGAAACGGGTGTCAAAAATGATCTCCCTCCGACAATCGATGGTGTGTCAGGGAGGATGAAATTGCAAGGCTGTGGAAAAACCAGTACTCAAACATTCTTAATAGTGAGAGTAGGGCTAATCCGAAAAATACCGAAAAATACCGAAAAATACCGCATTTTCGCAATTTTCGGCCGAAAAAAACATGCTATTTTCATAAAAAAATCCTGAAAAAAGTTACAATTTTATTGAAAAAAAGTAAAAAAAACATGTATAGAGTCAAATAGACACATTTAGATCCCAAGATCATCATAATTTTCACTGTAAGAGCCCTTAGAAGCAAAGGAAGGCCTCATCTGGCGGCTTAGGGCTTTGGCCAGAATGTGTTTGTACCTTGATTCGAGTCCATAAGCAGTATGGGAAGCTTCAGATGTCAGCTTCACGGCCCTTTCACCACTCTGAGAATGTGAAGGCAGATCAGGCAGCTCCAGCTTGGTGCCATTCAGCAATGCTTCTTGAAGCTCCTGGTCAGAAAAGTCTTCTGTGAGAGCAGGTTCACAGATGCCACTTTGAGAAAGGTTGATAGTTCTGACCAGTGGGTAGCTTCAATGTTGATGGCTGTGATCTTCTTCAGCCTCTTTTTGGCTGGCTTCCCACTTCTGAAAGAATAATAATTAATTTATTTTTTATTCCAGTTTAAGATTTAATCCCTATTAGTCTCAGAATTGCTGATTTAAATTAAACTTAAATTAAAAAAAAAATCCCGAGTTCTATAAATCCCCATAATCGAATTTTTTTTCAGAAAGAAGGTAAGATTATTTCCATTATCAGAGGGGAAGGGGGAATTGGGATAAGAAAATGTGAAAAAAAATTCGATTATGGGGATTTATAGAACTCGGGCCTTTTTTTTATTAAATAAATCCCCATAATCAAATTTTTTTTTTCACATTTTTTAAAATTAATAAATGCTTACCTGATGGACAGAATTTTCTTGAGAGCAGCTTCTCTCACTTCCAAGTCATCAGACTTCATCATGGAGTACAGCACACTCTCGGGCAGCAAGGCAAAAGCATTGTACTTCAGGTTCTTGAAAGCAACACCCTGGATTTCTTCAGACTGCTGCTTGATCCTCTGGATCATGTTGAAGATGTACAGCTGCTGACTGTGGAACTTGATGTCCATTTTGATCTCAAACCAACTGACTGCATACACTTCCACAATGAACTTGATGGCCTGGTAAAGCTTATCCTGTAGTTCTGGAAGGTAAGCACCTCTGGTCCACAGACACATCAATCTAATTACCAAAGTCAACCATCTTGCATGGTTTAATGGTCCAATTTTCCAGAGCAAATCTTGGGTTGACTTTGCCCATGGAAATTCCAAGCACATACTCCAAAAGAAGCCTCTGGTCGCTACTGAGATCATTCAGTGTCTCCTCAGCAAATTCCATGTCATCCAGGGAGCCACTGAGTTTGGTGAATTCCACTTGTGGCAGATCTTGGTAGTCAATTTCACAGAGTTTTCCCAGCGGACCAGTGAAAGCAGTGGGACTTTTGGTACTGCCATCAAGATGCTTGAAAACAGCTCTGAAAGGAAGCTCATTCTGAAGGAGTGAACAGCCAATGGTGTGCAATTTCCGCTCAATTTTATTTTCCAGAGCTGTTACAAGGTCTCCCTCACAGCCAGTGTTTGTATTTGTGTTGTCAAGGAGGACAGCTTTCAGGGTATGAACACTGTTAAACTCCTCCAAGACACTAGCAACTTCTTCACCAAGAAGAACTCCAGTCGCACCTTTAATTGGGATGACTCTGTGAGTAAGATATGTTCCACTTTTAGTTCCCGGCTCCTTTGTGAAAGTCAAATGGTGCTCTTGTCCCTTTCCTTTCTTCAGCTTAGTCTCCCCATTTTCATCCTTAACTTCTCTGTACAGCAAAGTGTCCTTGTCAACTTTCCCATCAACCCCAATACAGACTAACTTTTCCAGACCCTCATTGTGCTTTTCATCACTTTTCACTTTCATTCTAGCTTTTTCCCTGTCCATTTTCGATTTATCAACTATTATCTGTTTCACATCAAGGCCAGGCTTAAGCAGGTCCACAGATCCCAGCTGGAAAGAGCCCTTGGGTCCTATTTTGGCTCTCTGATCTCTCAAGTATTCCCTCTCCTCTACTGGAACCTGAAATATTAAAGTATATTAAATAGCGGATCTAAAATAAGAGATAAAATCCTGAAAAAAAATTGATTATTAATTTCTATTACCAGGGGGGGGGGGGGGGAAGGAAGATTACAGGAGGAAAATGCGGATATTTTTCAATTACAAGCATTGAATTTTTCCATTTAAAAGGCACCTAATCGCACTAAGTTAGGCCAGTTAAAAGTTTAAAAAATAATAGCATTACCTTCTTACTGGAGGACAAGTGCAGATTATGTGCTGTGTTTGACAATTTTCTTTCTTGCACTTCACAGCATTGTCATCACAGGGACGAACAGGTAGCTTACAGGTGCAAGCAGAAATGTCAAAAAGTTTATCCAGCTTTTCCTCCAGATTCTGCTCCTGGACTGTAGAAAGAGATTTCCTGTTTATCTCTTTTGCTTTCTTGAAGCACACTTTATCCACCAATTTCACTACATAATATTCCTCATAGAGGGGCAGCCGCGGGTTCACTGCCTGCTAGATCTCAATCACATCCTTTGCTATCATTTTAGCAATATCATAGTCTTTCAAGTCCGGGTGGCTGTTTTGGAGGAAATAACTGTACTGAATAACATGGCGGAGGGTAGGAGGCTCTGTTTTATCCAAAGGGGAAGGCTGGCCACTGAATTTTTTTGGCACTATCACTTCGAGTTAACACTGCAGACTTCCGTTTTTTACCCATTTTTATGAAATATCTGAAATAAACACAATTAAATGAACGCATCATAAAATAACTTAATTTAATACACATTTTATAGGTAAATATCATAAAAAATAACAAAAAATAATACACTAATAAACATCTATAATGCATTTACAATAAGTTTCAAGCATCGTTTTGTTAAAAAAGCCGAATTTTAATTGATTATTTGATGAATAAGAAATAAGGTCGATATTTTGTTTGTTTACATTGCGCGAATGCCGCGCGCGCGATTTTATGCGTAAAATTCGACAATTTTACAACTTAAAAATAATTAACAATCCTCAAAAAATACAATCATTTTCACAATATGAGTTGGTGCAACGTTTTTTATACATTAATACGTTTCTATCTAGACTAGTCCAAGATCACAGTTCCAAAATCAACCTACCCTACTCCATATATATGATGAAATAATCCAGAACAGTGCTCTTTCTGACAGGCACATTAAATAAGTTTGCCAATAATTTGCTCCAAAAAAATAAAATTACAGGCACTTACATTTCTACGGCAGTCCCTTGCGTCGGATCGTAAGGAACGTCATTGCAAATATCATCAACGGTTTGCGTTGGAAATAATCTATTCCGGTCAGTTGCGTTAAAAGGATTAATTGTGGACAACGATACACTGTCACCAACTTGATATAAATCCGGTAAACTGTAAAGTTCTTGATTCATGGCGGAGGGAATGTTTATTCACTGGTGAAACTAACTATTGTACCTCCCAGCTGAAAATATTTCCATTTATATGCATGATCCCCAAGCACCACCCCAAAAGACTAAGAGGCAGTTCGTAAGTTTAATGATTGGTTGTCAATGTAACTGGGCGGGGCTATGATAAAATTGCGTACTAATTGTAACACCTATATTATGGGTCCATGCTTTGGACGTCCTGATTGATCGACTAATGGTGCCTTTAGAGTCTCTCCGTAGATTTAATGCTGACATCGTGTATTACCCCTTGCAGTCTCTACCACGACAACATTTGCACTTGCGTCCATACTTTTCTCGGTTTTCCCATTTTAGAACCCACCCCTTTATGCAATATCCCTCACCCTTTTGCAACATTGATCAACATTTGCCATCTCTATCACGACAATATTTTATATTATTATTTTTTGCGGTCATACTATTGATCCTCAATTTTTCCCAGTTCGGATAGAGAGATGGACAACTTAATCGGTTGCAAGTCGTTATAGGAATATCTTCATCAGAGCCGCTCAGCTCAGTACCACAGGAAACAAAATTAGCGCCGCTACTCTTCATAATCCTTGACATAGATCGTTTACCAGAGACAGCACAGTAACATCCGATGACACAAAGATCATTAGAAAATAAGAAATCTAGAAGATCTCTACAAGCAGAATGTTTTTGTGCATTATTATTTTTTGCGGTCATACTATTCTCAGCTTTTCCAAGATACCTGACTTGTGGATTTGGTTATTTATTGTATATATATATATATATATATATATATATATATATATATGTGTGTGTGTGTGTGTGTGTGTGTGTGTTAATTGCCACGATGGTTTCAAATATTTGCAAAATAAATGTTTGCGGTCATACTATTCGATCTTCGACTTTGATTAATGTATTCGGCTTAACTTTCTACTTGCCAATTCTCGCGTAGGAGTGTGATTAAATTGTGTTTAGCTCATGAAAATGAATGTCTGCTTGGTTGGTAGATAAATGGGCGCCCTAGGTATCCTAGTGGTTAAGACGCTGGGATGCTGGTTGAGAGATCGAATCCGGGCGATGACATTGTAATTTCACCCAGCCAGTGCTGCAGCCTAGTTCTGATTCCACGTTAAAGTGAAGGTCTAAGGCGGAGTGAAAAGCCTGACCCTCGTCAAAATGAACAATTCGGTGAGAAGGAAAACCGAGTTAGCTATTATTATTACTACTGTAATTTGCATCATCCTATATATATATATATATATATATATATATATATATATAATATATATTGTTGTTGCATTTGGAAATATGATAAGGAAAATCATTACTTAAAGGTTAAATTAGCCTATACAGTATACTTTCTAAAGTTTTAGAATAAATGAGTGTTTCATGTCTTTCGAGTTATATGTGAAATGAATATTATTCTTGTAAAGAATGAATTAATATTATGAACGAATTTTTCATTCATTTCGGACAATAATCTGTTTTTCACTCCACCTTAGACCTACAGTATACACAATAGGCACACGGGCGGGGTATGTTTGAATGTAACCTACGTTTTCACTCCACCTTAGACCTACAGTATACACAATAGACAAATGGGGAGCTAATGTTTGAATGTAATCTAATTTTTAACAGTGATTTCGAAATAAAGTCAATAATGTGTGTGTGTGTGTGTGTGGTGTGTGGTGTGTGCCGTCTTCAGTTTTTCGAGCATTAACACTCTCTCTCTCTCTCTCTCTCTCTCTCTCTCTCTCTCTCTCTCTCTCTCTGTATAAATAGAAATTAGATTCAGTTAGATATATGGAAAGGATTGTCAAAAGTAAATAGACACGGTATAAAATTCTAAGATGTTAGAATAAATGAAAACGAATTATAGGTAAATTGACTATTATTCTTAGAGAATATGTTATTAGAATGATTTCTTTTGCTAAGCCAATTGTCTAGTGTATTTATTTTATTATTAATATGAAGTTGAACAACGTTTAGATAATTAGTTCTCTTGCTGAACAACTTTAAGGAGAAAGTCGGTCTTGCCTTTAATAAATAAATAAATAAGTGGAAACTCGTCTAAATAAGTTAAAATAAATGGCGCAACCTGGCAACTCAACCTAATAAGGTATACCTGAACAATTAAAATAAATGGTGGTATCTGGTAACCCCCTCCATATATAAATAAGTGATATCTGGCAACTCACGATCCTCTATATAACAGCTGCTTGGTCCCTGGATGTTCATAATGCGTCTGGCTCCAGCCAGGCGAACACCTCCTTCCTTCTTAGGTTAAGGCTTGGTTAGGTTTCCCTTTGGGGGGTGAGAACATCCCACCTTCCCCCCCAAAGACCTCCTCCTCCTCCTTTCTCTTCCTCTCTGAGGTTAAGGCTACTCCTTTGGGGGGAGGTCATCCTCCCTTCTCCCCCCGAAGCTCCTCCCCTCTCCCCCTTGGCAGCAATGAGTTGTTGCATAACCCTACCCCCCCATTTGCAGCATTGATGTTGCATAAGCCTTGCAATATTAATGTTGCATACCCCCTCCCCTTCATTGCAAAAAACCCACCCACCCCTTTGTTGAATAACCCCATTGCAACATTCTTGCACTCGTCCATTTTTAGCCCATACTACTAACATCAGTTGCTGCTTCCTTAAGATCTTCTATTATTGAGAAATACTGGTCTTTGGGAATTAATATTTTTTTACATGCATCATACTTTTTGTAGAGCTCCGCTTTAAATTTATCTTCATATGATTCAGCCGTCTTGTTCAGATGGCAGATTCTCAAACGTAAAACTGCGACAGAAGAAAAAGACACGAGTATTTTCCAAAAAACTATTAGTTGATCGGTTAGTTAGTTGGTTATACTACTAGTTGGTTGATCTATTTCTGAACACCCCTCCCTATATGGCTCTTGTTTGTTATATTATATGTGTTTATTCAATATTATCAAGATTAATACAGAGATTGCCTGATTTGCTGATCATCTGTCAGGCATGTTGTATAAAACCGCTTTTAAACGTCCTTGTATAAAACCGATGGTTAACGCAGTTTCGAAAATGGCGTCTGACAGTGGTCGCCGGGCATCGGCTGTGACATCTCACACTGTATAACGTGCTAACAGCATTATTCGATCAAATCGGCGCGTCACATACAAGGAGCTATCACTGGAGCTAGGAATTAGTGAAGGAAGTGTGAATATGATAATTCAGCAACTGCGATACTCAAAAGTGTGTTCACGGCTTGTTCCATGCGATCTGACTGAAGATCACAAAGCCCAAAGAAAAGAAATTGCTTCGAAGAAAGGACAAACAATCAACTCAGAGGCATATATTGCTACCCTACAGAGACTCCAGAGACGTATAAAGCGAGTTCGACCGGAGAGAAAAATGGAACACGTTCTTCTTTTGCACAATAACGCAAGACCACACAACAGTTTGCAAAGAAGCGGGGGGCCATCACAAAAATGCGCTTGACTGTGTTACCCCACCCTCCATACAGCCCGGATCTGGCACCTTCAAACTGCCATTTGTTTGGGCCAATGAAAGATGCTATTCGTGGAAGAAAGTTTCAGTGACGATGAGGTTGTTGAGGGGGTT
>JAJOZX010000835.1:1040000-1102500 GCA_023014485.1 Bathynomus jamesi | reverse complement strand
GGAATTACTGGAAAGCTAGGAAGATGGATATTTCATTTCTTGACGCAAAGAAAGCAAAGAGTGGTGGTAAATGGAGTCAAATTGGAAGTCTCGGAAGTAGAGAGCTCTGTCCTACAAGGGGCAGTACTAGCTCCCTCGCTGTTCATAATAACGGTTGCAGATATTGATGCAGATATCAATGACAGTATTGTATTATGTTTCGCGGATGACGCAAAGATATGCAAGGAAATATTGAACGAAAGTGACAGAAAAATTAGAAAACGACACTGAAACATTATTCCAGTGGGCAGAAGACAACAATATGAAGTTCAACGAAGAAAAATTCCAACTTCTAAGATATGGTAATACCAAGGTGCTACAAAATAAATGATACAAAACTCCGCAAGCCAAACAGATAACACCAAATCCACAAGTAAGGGATCTTGGAGTAATAATGTCGTCGGATGCAGAATTCAGAGAGCAGTATAAAATCAAAATCACAAAGGCCAGAAAAATAATGGGAATCATCTGGAGGAGCTTCCGCAGCAGAAAAGTAAACATCATGCTTAAATTATGGAAGAGTCTAGTCCTACCAATAATTGAGTATTGCTCAGTACTCACAAGCCCACACAGAAAAAAAGACATTGCGAGCACTGAAGCTCTACAAAGGACTTTTACGTCTAAGATAGAGGAAACGGAAGGTGAAGACTACTGGTCTCGACTACAATCCCTGGAACTCTACTCTCTCGAAAGAAGGCGCGAGCGGTACACAATAATATACACATGGAAAATACTTGAGGGCTTTGTCCCTAACCTTAGAAATGAAATAGAAACAAATTGAAATAAGAGAAGAGGCAGATTTTGTACTATCCCGGCTGCGGTGGGACGAAGGGCCGTGAAAACAAGGATGGAAAATATCCTCAAAATATGAGGCTCAACGCTTTTCAATGCCGTACCAAAAGAAGTGAGGAATCTCCAGCACACCAACCTGAATAGCTTCAACAACCAACTATATACACTATATAATAATAATAAGAAGAAGAAGAATTTTTGTTTCGAATCGTGAATTGTGTGAACATGATTTTCGGGGTCGCACATGATAAAGGTTGGGAAACCCTGACATAAGGTTAATACAGTCTGCAAATTCTCAATGGGATTAAATATAGTAAATGTGGTTGTAACTTCATTATGTTTTCTTTTTTTTTTTGTCGCTATGGATAATTGGTGCACAACTTTGCTCTACATTTTTCTTTATTCCATTAATTTTCACCGTGTCTCCCAGCACTCCCATGTTCACTTAAGCATTCCCGGACCATAATAGATCTGTCATATTTTATGGATGTGAGACACATTTGGGAGAATTTCCTACTCGACCTTCTCCTCACTTATGTGGTTTTAAAAATTCAACTTTAGTTTCATCAATAAGAAATTTTTTTTCATTCCTTTACTATGTAATGTTAGTATGTTTATGTCCAATTTAGTCTATTTGTATTGTTTTTCTAGTTTAACAATGCACTTTAACGTTATTCTTCCTTGGTGTCCCGCAATCTTCTGAAGTACAGATTTACGAAGGAGACGAATCTTGTTGCACTAACTTCGCGTATCACTGAGGAAGAGAGGCGGATATGTCGGTCTTAACATTCTGCACTTCCCTCTTCCTCTGCCTGCCTCTTTCAGAAGTGATCTTACGGTTCTCAGTCTTAGCATGCCTGCTGAGAGTTGAAGTGCTCCTCTAGAAGTGTTTAGGAAGGAGCGAACTAACTCTGAGACGTTCCTGCTGGGTTAGGAGAATAATCTGACCCCGTGTGGCTTCCAAGTTCCTTTGACATTCTCATATTGGGAAACGTGTCTTCTCTCAACATACCCATAAGAATAATGAATACACTATTTAAGATTTTCAGAATGGTGGTCTGTAACTCTGAACAGTGTTAAATATACGTGATATATATAATAATTATTAGTTTTATTATATGATAACGTTTGTTGTAAGTTAATGGGTTAATACAGAAGCTCAGTAGTCTCATTAATGCATTCAAATTAGCTAATGGGTGGCGGCATGTGTTTATGATTGTAAATTAGGCAATTATATGATAATCGTTACATATTATGTTCCCATCAGTAAGACCTCAGTATCATCATAATCAGTTTCTAAAGCCTATACCCAACTGTAATAATATATAGTACTGTTTTAATACCGCTTTAATTGAGTGTGTGTGTGTGTGTGTGTGTGTGTGTATATATATATATATATATATATATATATATATATATATATATATATATATATATATATATATATATATACAGTTTAAATAATTCAATATATATATCTATATTTCTTGTTTTAATTTTCCTTCGTGATATTTAATCAGAAATGTTATTACGTGTTGCTTTCCTGAAAAAATTTGGGTTTAGAGGTGGACATACAACGGAAGATGCCATAAACATGCTATTAGAAAATGTGCATCAGGATTTAAACAGCAAAAAACACATTGCTTTGATCTTCCTCGACTTGTCCAAAGCATTTGATACATTTTCGCATGAAATCTTATTGAATAAACTTCACATATATGGAATAAGAGGAAATATCCTCGATTGGTTTAAAGCATCTCTGTCAAATTACCATCAGTACATCAGATTAAAAGGCAATTTATCAGACAAGGCAATGCTAAATAGTGGAGTCCTGCAAGGATCTATTCTTGGCCCATTACTATTTCTAATTCACGACAATGATTTTCATCTCTCTACCACATTAAATTGGATACAATACGCGGATGATACCACACTTACTTCTTCCCATCATAACGCAGACTTTCTGATTAACCAGTAGGTAATTAGATGTGTATGCATGGATGTGTGCTAATAAACTTTTATTGAACTTGACAAAGCCATCTTATATAATTATTACCACAAAACACATTAATACAAACTGTCAAATAAAAATTGAGAATACTACTTTGGCAAGAGTGAATGAGGTTAAAGTACTTGGCATTAATTTAGACGAAAAACTAAATTTCAAAAGTCATGCACAATATATCAAATCCAAAATATTAAGATTTCTCTTCATATTATTTAAAATAAAAAAGACCCTTCCTCAAAACGCACTCTTTACCCTATATTTTCCGTCATCCATCTACATATATTATATTGCATTACATCATAGAGTAACTCAAAGAAATATATAAAACATCCTTTGGAAGTCATTCATAAAAGATGTCTGTGAACTCTCTCAAACAATGACAACAGACAAAGTTACACTTCACAATGTTTAAAGAGCTAAATATTTTAAAACTAAATGACTTATACAGATTCAACGTTGCTGTCATTATGTTCAAAGTTACCAATAAAAATTCACTGGTCTACAAATTTTGAAAAAGTTTGTGCTTCGGAGATAAAATGTGTTTCCTATTATGGATTTTGGGGTGCTGAAAACGAATATGACCATAAAAACAGTCGATTGGCTACAGTTTCCAAGAAAATTTAAGTTACACATTTTGCGTACATGTATACCATATATTAGTAACATACTTGTATAATCAGAGCTGGGCAGTATTTAAATATCTTTGTATTTAAATATATATTTAAATACATTTGTGTATTTAGAACTGTATTTATAAATACATTTTTTTCATGTATTTAAATATAGTATTTAAATACTTTAATGAGTATTTAAATACAATGTATTTAAATACTTAAAATATAAAAATGTAAATACTTTTACTGGTTTAATACACGTTCTGTACTAGCACAGTACGACGCGTCGACAGTGTAGTACAGCATGGTTCATGTTTCAACGTGTCAGTTCAATCAGTTGTGTGCCACTCTTAGTCGAAAGCGGTTGATTTCTTTATCGTGTGCGTGTCATGGCTTAGTGAATTAGTGAATGCATATGTTAAAATTTGTATGTATTTAAAATGTATTAAAAATGTATTTAAATACAATTGATGTATTTTGTATTTAGTATCTAAATACATTCGTAAAATGTATTTAGTATTTAGTATTTAAATACATTTCTCCCATGTATTTAGTATTTAGTATTTAAATACATTCAATGTATTTATTGCCCAGCTCTGTGTATAATGCAGTCACTTATATTGATTCAACCCGTCGCTTCTTTGCTTGTCTCTTGTATTCAACTTCTGGAGCATCTCTTGTTATTGTCCAGCAGTAGTCTGCTAACAATGATGGACTCCATTTCCCCTGGTAGCGTTTCTCCATCGCTGAGATATCCTGGTGGAAACGTTCACCATGTTCATCGCTGACTGCTCCGCAGTTGACCGGAAAAAATTCCAGGTGCGAATGGAGGAAATGTATCTTTAAAGACATATTGCAGCCCATTTTTTGATAGGACAACAGCAGTTTTTCCACCAGCTCCCTGTAATTGTCAGCTTTGGTATTTCCGAGAAAATTGGTTGCTACTAACCGGAAAGCATTCCACGCTGTCTTCTCCTCACCACCTAGGATACGGTCGAACTCCTCATCTCTAAGAAGCTCGCGGATCTGTGGACCAACAAATACACCCTCCTTGATTTTTGCTTCACTGAGCTTTGGGAATTTACCACCGAGGTACTTAAAAGCTGCCCCCGTTTTATCCATAGCCTTAACAAAATTTTTCATGACGCCCAGTTTGATGTGTAAGGGTGGTAACAAAATCTTGCTCGATTCTACAAGTGGAGGATACTGAACATTTTTTGTTCCAAGTTCCAATGAGTGTCGGAGTGGCCAATCCTTCTTGATGTAATGAGAAGTCCTAGCCCGACTATCCCATTCACACAGAAAACAGCAATCCTTCTGTGTAGTCGAATTCGACATCAAAATAGATAATATTAATATACATTAGCCCTGTAAAAGAAGAGGAACGTTGCCAGACGTGAACTTAGTACATCAATATCATTAATCTCTCGGCAGCCTCGCAGAGTTAGAGAAAATGCCGACAAAATTGTATCCAGTTACGGTGATGTTCAAGGTTTAGGCCGACTATCCCATTGACATAGAAGAGAGTCTTATACTTTGTGTAGACCGGCTGCAGTCTAAGGACGATAATATCTTTCAAGTCACCACAAACCTGCCACTGATGTTTGTCATAGTTCATGCAGTTCTAAAGTTGCAAATTCATCTTGTCATATGTTTCCTTCATGTGGACTGCATGACCAACTGGAATTGATGGCAATACGTTGCCAACATGCAACAAAACAGCTTTTAGACTCAACTTCGATGAATCAATGAACAGCTAAGCGAAATCAGGATTGTCTTCCATCGATTTTCTTTATGTTATTATTATTTATTCTATTATTATTTATTATATTACTATTTTAATTATTTATTATTTAATTTATTTTTAATATTTATTTATTATTTTATTTATATTTATCATCTTTCCCCGTACCCCTTTGCCCCGTCCCCCCTTATCCCCGTGCCCCCGTCCCCCAGTCCCCGTAATTTCTACTATCATTTTCTAGGTGTCCACGCAATTTCATATTAGATGGCCCCCAAACCTAAGTTTGTGCGATCGACAGCTTAGTATTACCTGTCGGTCGCTCCGCAGCAACAAAATGGCGTCGAAATGACTGAAATATCCTATGAGTCTTATATAAATATATATTATTTATATTTTAAAATCCCCATCCGGTCTTGAGCATTTAATATTCTCTTTACTATGAGTCATCATCCGGTCTATTTATAGTAACAGTAATAAGCTTCTTATCTCAGGAAATAGATCTTTAATATTTTTATGCGTCATTTCCGTCAAGAAAATCGTTAAGTAAAGTGCTTTTGTGCATCATTATTGATTACGCAATAATTATGTATTTAAATTTCATATAATTCTTCGAACAAATTTGTTCACTATGATATTAATATTCCCATGTATAATGCTACAATTAAATTGTTAGAGCCTCGCCAGAGTTAGGTTTGCCGGCAAACTGTATCGTGTTACGAAGATATATTTAATCTGATTGGCCAATCTATATTTACAGTGTCTATTTACATGTGAGTTCAAATCATAGTTTATCTTTTAAAGTGTTGGAAAATTTTCTATACTCTGTCTGTACCGACTGCAGTCGTAGTGATCTGTCTACAACTTGTCAGTCACCACAAACCTGCCACTGATGTTTGTCATAGTTTATGCAGTTCTCAAGTTGCCGCATCATCTTGTCATATGTTTCCTTCATGTGGACTGCATGACCAACTGGAATTGATGGCAATACGTTGCCAACATGCAACAAAACAGCTTTTAGACTCAACTTCGATGAATCAATGAACAGTCTCCACTCATCAGGATTGTGAATAATGTTGAGAGCTGCCATCAGACCATCGATGTCGTTGCAAGGTACAAGGTCACCTTCCATGATGAAGAATGGGACAAAATCTTTTTGACGGTCACGAAACTTACACGCACTAACATTTTCAGCGAGGAGATTCCACTGCTGCAATCTGGACCCCAACAGCTCTGCCTTGCTCTTTGGCAGTTTTAAATCTCTGATAAGGTCGTTTAATTCATTCTGAGTTATCATGTGCGGTTTAGAAGATGTCAAGTTATAAACAAATTCAGGGTCTTGTGAAGTTAAAGGCTCACAAGTTTCGCAGGTTCCTTCATTCTCCTCGTCCTCTGACTCCAGGGAGAATGAGTGTGGGGGCTCAGGAACGGGTAGTCCTTCGCCGTGAGGTACCGGGCGTATAGCAGAGAGTATATTCGGATATTGTAAAATCCACTTTTTCTTCTTGCAAATACCTTTCTTGACTGGAGGCACCATGCAGAAGTAACAATTGCTGACATGATCTGTTGGTTCCCTCCACACCATTGGCACTGCAAAAGGCATAAATTTCCTTTTCCGATTCAACCACTGGCGAAGGTTTGTTGCACAAGTATTGCAGCATATGTGTGGGGCCCAGCTCTTGTCCTGATCTCCAATCTTACAGCCAAAATAAAGGTGATAGGCTTTCCTAATCACGGTGGTTATAGCACGCTTTTGTGATGCAAAAGTCAATTCTCCACAAACATAACAGAAGTTATCTACACTGTTCACGCAATTACGAGGCATCTTTGTTCAAATTAGGCTGAAAAAAATTCAGTTTCAAAAGCAAACACTAAAAAGAGTTTGACAAGGGTGCACTGTATGACTTCCGCGAATGAACTGATTCTGTGGCGTAATATCTAGACGCCTGTGACACATCGACGCTTTGACTCTACTGCGCATGCGCGTGTTATATTTTTTTTTATTTTAATAAATTAATGTAATTACATTGCATTTTAAAAATTTTAAATTAGGTAAGGTTAAGTTAGGTTAGTATTCCATTTATATTAATATCAAAAACGTTATGGGAAGCAATATGTTAAAATGATCCAATCTATTTTTTAATAAATAACTTACAAATACATAATGTAATAGATAAATTTAAAATTACATTTTATTGTATATATATATATATATATATATGTATTATATTTACATTAATTTATTAAAATAAAAAAAATATAACTACGCGCATGCGCAGTAGAGTCAATGCGTCGATGTGTCACAGGCGTCTACATATTACGCGACAGATGCAGTCCAATTAGTAGGGTGCAGAGTTGCCTGATATCTTTATAAATAGAGCTAATTGGCAATTTTAGGCATCATTTTCGTATTCAGTGACCCAAAATTAGTAAAGATTGACTACTTTTATTTCCGAAGCATTTTGGCTGTAGACCAGTGAAATCATCATACATCACCCATTCAAAGAGCAATCCCACCCCAACCCATCAAATATACTCTCGTTATGACACCAAACTGCCCAGGGATCTTATACACAAACCTAACTATACAATAGAAATTGTAGGAAAGAAGCAGATGTATGGAATGCAATTCCCATGCATGTCAGGCAGGCTTCATCACTAAATGTATTTCGCAAATCACTAAAAAAGCACATCATTATCTCCTACTGATGTACAAGTTTACTACTGCCATTTTTACCATAGTAATTAATTTTGTAATCAACTATTTAAAATATGCTAATTTCATTAAGCACTTTTAATTCCGCAATCTATTCTTTTTTATATTTTTTTTATTAAGGCGCATTTATTTTCGACTAAATATACAATAAATCATTTAATTTAAAATTATGCAACATTTTGTAAACTTTATATTGTATTTACTATTATTATTGCTATTATTATTTTTTGTTGTCACTATTGCTAGTACTTGCCACTTTCACTATTTTTATGAAATAAACAAGCTAAATGCCATTCATTTTGCCTAAAACGCCTCCATGCTTCCAAGGGTATATTCAGATGAGATTACTGTGAATATATTAATGTCATAACAAATATCTAAAAATTTTAAAACTGTCATTTGTATTCTTTTCTGAATAAAGTTTGAATCTTGAATCTTGAATACATATGTATGTATGTATGTATGTATGTATGTATGTGGGCTACGTCGTAGCCAATGTCGTAACACCGCTTCTTGTTGATCGGTGAAGTAAAGCGACATTGGGTCTGGGTAGTAGTTTGGTGGGAGACCGTCCTCCGCGTCCAGATTATGTAGCGAGTAGCGACCCGTGGTTCGACTCCCACGTAAAGCTGTAGGCAGAGATGGGCATATACTTTAAAATGTATTTAAATACTAAATACTACACAAATTTGTATTTAAATACCAAATACATTACTATAAATTGGAATGTAATTAAATACTAAATACATTACTTCAAAAATGTATTTAAATACAATCTAAATACACCCTAACTACATTCCATTTTCCGTGTTTATTATTGTTTAGTAGTTTCAGGCTTACTCTCCACAACAAAGGCAATCCAAAGAGAGGGAACAGAAAGAAGGGACTACATAAATCATAATAAACATAACGCAGTATAGTTTGGAACAGTTATACAAAAAATAATTAAATTCTTGATTTACAAAAAACATGAAAGACTAAAATACTTCCAATATCCATCAGGATTTTTGTAGATGTATTTAAAAATGTACCCTCTTTGAAATATGTATTTATAATTAAAAAAAAACATCAAGCATATTGTATTTAAATACATATTTAAATACCCTGAAAAAATGTACTTATAAATACAGTATTTAAATACAAATTATATTTAAATACGTATTTAAGTATTTACCAAATGCATTACTCAAACCCAATCATCATTATTATTATGTATGTATGTATGTATATGGAGAATAATTTACAACTTTCCCGTGAACTTTATTGAATGTGATAAATCTGCAAGGAAAATAAAAAACGATTCCGAGCGTTTTCGTCTCTTACAAGAGTATCTCAAGAATTCCTTGAGAAGTTCTTTGAGAAGGTTTTGTAAAAAATGAAATCGCTCGGAAACATTTTTCATTTTCCTTGCGGATTGTATCACACACACACACACACACACACACACAGGACGAGTTATATATGTGAGGATGAGTCATATATGCAGAAAACAAACAAAGACTTCCCGCAACCTTCTACACATAGAAATATTATCTTTTATTGTCTTAACTCATCAAAAAAAGAAGTTTTGGATACCATTTCTTCTCTCTGAAGAAGTTTTATATCATTTAAAGAAGTTATTATATTATCTGACAAGAAGCTTTGATACCCAAAAGAAGGAAAAACTTCTCCTAGAATGCACTCCCTAAAAGAAGTTATAAGTTCTAAATTTAGAAGCGTTTATTTTGAGTGTGCCATAAACCCTTCGAGAGAAATAGGCGTTACAAGAAACAAAATCAAATTTTTATAATGTCGACGTTGACCTTATGCAAGTACAGTATGTGGATTTAAAATTTCAAGCTAATTTAAGATTTTCAATGAAAATGACTGATCTAACTAACCTAACCAGTTTAACCTAACCTAACCAGACCTAACCAAACCTAGTGTAATCTAACCGGGCTTAATGTAACCTAACCTAACTGAACTGAACCTCATCTGACCTAATTTGAACGAACTTTTTAGTATCGACCTTACGCATGTTGAATAATGTTGATATTGCGCAGATCGACTTTATTGCGCTACCCGAGAAATATGTACCATAAGAACCTATGGCATTTTTCTCCGAAAAAGTAAGTCGAAACCTCGTAGCAAAAAGGAACTTGCCATGGATGGTATGGCAAGGTTGGGAAGTGAGTTGCGTCTGCTATTCAGACTAGGCCCTGTGGCTTATGAAATCTGGTGTAGTGAAGATAAATCATCATATCTTTCAGTAACTCAGTAAATTCGTTTGGAGTTACTTTGAAGTTAAGTATGAGTAGGCCTGTTACGTATTCAGTGGAAAATTAACTAGTATAGGATTGTCTATACATCGAGACGAACTCCACTTGATAGTCTAGCGTCTAGACATTCAGTAATTAAAATTTACTTTATATAAATAACTGAAAAACTTGAGTAACTGTTTCAGCAGTAAACCCAATTTAATCTGCCACCGTTACCTTATCTATTTGTGTTGGCATAATCTACGGCCAAAGTAATCAGTGTATTTCCTATAAATATTTTATTACAATCTTTACACTATGGCACGCGTGCACCTTTTCTATGAGCAGGGTTGGCACTAGTGGGCCCAGCCCGAAAAAACCCACTTGAAAAAACCCACTATTTTACCCACTTGTGGGTTTTTTCATGAAACTTAAGAAGTGCATATGCAATTATTTTTAAAAATTGTCATATAGGCGCCTATAATGATTTTACATGCAAAGCAAGCAAACATGAGTCAACAAATAGACCTACAGGTATAACTCTTTGGGTGAGGTAGCAGGTTATAGAGTGTAGACATCAGCCAATCAGGGTGTTATACATCCTGATTCTTCAGTCAACTGCATCTTCAAGGAATTTTCTACTTCTTCATGGATTGTATTTAAAAGTGGACCAGACAAATTTCGACGGGAAGGTGGAGTGTAGCCTGGTCTTAGAGTCTCTATCATTTCAATAAAATACTTAGACTCTGCACATAGAAATGGAATATTATTTGCATAAAAGAATTTGGCTATTTTGTTATCAATGACATTTTTCTGCAAAGTTGTTGTGTCATGCCAAAATCGCTTACTTTCTTTTGAATTTTTCTTTTTTTCATCTGTAATTGTGTCAGTGGTGGTGAGGATGAGTCTGGATCATCTGAGAGGTCTATGTCATGGCAGTATGAAGATGATGTACTGGCAGTATTGTCAGTCTTGTTTCTTGATTCCATGTGTTTCAAACATTTCATTAAATGCATTTTTATTCGCTCTATTTTATTACTTATTTCATTACTGCAATGTTTGCATCTAACTTTACTAGTCCCATCAATAATATTGACTTCACTCCATTCATGCCCTGATTTTCTTCCTGATCCAAAGGTCTTTGGCATTATTTAATGCAGTTATAACTTCAAACAGACTAATTCTGTAGGCTAGCAGTAAAGATAAATATGCTGTTGCCAGTTTGTTTTATTTAACTGTGAAATAAAAGAAAAAATATTCAGTAATATGAATTAAATAGATATAACTAGCTGAATTAAGTTCCCTTTGGGAGCTGTAATTCATCTACTTCCAGCAGAAGACACAGGGGCCTGTCTTCCATAGGAAGTATAGCCTAACAAATAGGATAATTTACCACACCAAATTTAGTTCAAATTGGTCCATGTTTTCCAAATTTTGTTGTGAAGCTCAATCTGAGAAAATAATAACTTTTTATGCTTAATTGCCTGGAAGGCAACCTTTTTGCTAAAAACAAGACAAATGTTATATTAATAGTGTACGGTACAGTACAGTATTATTATAAAAATAAGAATAGGTAGGTCTAATATGAACTACCATATGAACATATGAAAAAACTTAGGTGAAAAAACCCGAAAAAACCCACCTGGGGTGGGCTTTTTCAAAAAAAGTGGGTTTCTTGCCAACCCTGTCTATGAGTGATCTTACCTCTCTTTTTAAGGTTCTAATTTTATGGTTATTGGTATATACCACCAGTGGCGTACTAAGGGGGGTGCGAGGGGGCGGTCCGCCCCGAGTGACAGCCAGGAGGGGGGGTGCCATCGGGAGAGTTGAAATACCAGTACAAGTTTTCAAACCAAATGAAAAATTCGCCAAAGTAAGAAAAAAATTTAAAAATATTCAAACTATTACAACAGCTTATGTTAATTTCCACTATAAAATAAATTTTTATTTTTATTGGCAATACAAAATTTACAAACGAAAAATTAAATATTTGATAAAAATTACATCGAAAGGCGAACGTTTGTTGACGTTTTTGTCATCAGTTTGTTGAACGTAGCCAGCTGGCTGCAACTGACATTCCAAGTCTCGTTCACTTGACACTGTGACTCCACATACATGAGGTATGTTTCATTAAATAATTATGATAAAGCATAAAGTGCTGGTGTTTATAACAATACCATGGTACTTATACCAGTGTCCAGTAATTTTTGACAATGTGGTATCATAGTGATGTTTAAGTGTTTATAAATGCATCGTCGTGATGTTATAATAAATGCATCGTCGTGATGTTATAGTTTCTGGAGTTTATGTGAAATGGGATTTTTGTGAATCTTTGCCAAGCTTGTCACTGTGTTTGAGATTCTTTTTGACTGTCTGTGTGTCTATTGCTTCATGTGAAAGAAGTTTTTCCAAATTGAAATTAATAAAAAATTTCTTTCGCTCGACCATGAGTCAGACAAGATTGACAAATCTGACTTTACTTTCAATTGAACATGAATATGCAAAGAAGATGAATTTTGATGAGGTCATTGATCAATTTGCAGAAATTAAGGCTCGAAAGCAGAGACTGTGAATCCTCTCTGTTTACCTTTGAAGAATAGGCTGAGCGTTGAGACTGGATTTCCTGCGTTTTTTGTATGAAATAAAATGCAGTATTACCTGTTCACTGAATTTTTAACGTCCTGCATTTTTCTTATTTCCAATTTGCTTATGACAGTAATGTACTGTTTAAAAATCTACTCGCAAACATAATATATTTTTCTGTGTGTTTAAATTTTAAAATTATTTATGGGGGTGCCAAAGGAAAGATCCGCCCCGGGTACCAAATACTTTAGGTACGCCCCTGTATACCACACTTATTTCTTTTTGAGGCAAAAAGGTCGTCATTTGAGATTGTTTATTATAAAAAAAATTTATTTTAAGTCTATTTGCAAAAATTCCTTTTAGCTATGGAAGTGCACAACCCCAAACATTTGTAACAATGCTTATAAAATTGTTTAGTTATATTATTAATTAATTAATAATCATAGTAACAATAACATAATTATTCACTGGGATCATTATAGTTCACAGACGGTCCATGTTTGTACGAAATTAACTTTTTTGAAATTGACAAAAAAAAAAAAAGCCTATTTTAAATTTAAAGATCATAATCATCAACATTTTGAGCGTCGCATCGGAAGTCACTGAGCAAAAATTTGTGAAGTCGCATTTAAAATCAAAGTGACTCATGAACCTAAATAAATGGTAAGCTGTCATTAGCTACAAAATTTCTGTTCAAAATCTTCTATAGACCAACAAGAGAGAGTAGGCGATTTTATCTTTAAGAATTAGGCCTACTGAATCTTTTCCTCACCAAATCATAGTCCCTTCAAAATTTCATTTCATATTTCATTCATTTGTAGTCCACTTTCAATATATATATATATACACACACACACACACGAGTGTATGTGTATATATATGAATTAACGTATCTGTTCAATTTAAAATTAAATATAGTGTATTTTACTTACTTGAAAGAAGACATCAATTGAAAGACTTAAAAGTAAACGAATTTGGCTGAAAGAAAATGTTGTGAAAAGGAAGAAGCGAAAGAAAAAGAAAAATAAGTTCGTTGATGAGACGCCAATTTGGAGAGAAAACAATCTAATCGCCAGAATCCCATTTGAGTTCAGTCATCAAAACAAATCTTTAAAGAAAACTCTTTCCAGTGAATTATTGTACGGTGAACTCATTAGAAGTGGGATAGGTTTTAAGAAAACTTGTCTACATTATTAGTCTTATAATGACTACTGATAATTTGGTGAAATGAGTTGCTACGAAGATACTTTCAGTTTACATCAATAGAATCTTTAACTGTTTCGGCGCTCTAACACCGTCAAATTCAATTTCATTTATTACTAATCATTGCTACTCATTTCTACTCATTCTTACTCACTTTTTCAGTAATAATTTACTTACAATTACGGTTTTACCCGAAGAAGTCCGATATAAGTTTTGAGGGCATTTTCTTGACGCTAAGATACAAAGTGACCCTTTAATTACAACGCGAAAGATTTAAATTTTTGCATTTTTTTTAATTCTCTAATTAAGATAATTAAGCGAGAGGCCATTAATTCGGGCATTCCTTCCTTCACTCCATTAAACACAAACACAAACACAATATTCATTTCACAAATTGCTTTTATAATACCTTTTATCAAACTAATGGACGTGTCGCGGCCAACAACAAAAACAACAATAAGAAGATGACTTGCCGTTGCAGACCGGAATGCGCTGTCCGTCAAAAGGGGTTCCCTTTGATGGAATTAAGTGTTCAGCCCCTTCCCGGTCCCTCCCCAACTCAGACAAATATATATATATATATATATATATATATATATGTGTGTGTGTGTGTACTATGTATACATGTAGAGGTGATCTCCCGTAACTCGGCGTACGAAATGGTTTTACTGTTATCCATTCTGTAATTGAGAAAAAAAGGCCTCCATCCCAAATTGGTTCTGAGAAAGCATCAAATGTTTGATGCTTGTAAGTTGCATATTTTGTAGATAATAATAGAATAAGAGGATGAAACGGATGATACAAACATATTAATCTACATTTTTCCTAACTGCTTCATAATTCTCATAAAGTATACTCATTCTATACGCTACATAGTATATATATATATATATATATATATATTCTTTTTTATAATTACCCTCCACCGGGACTTGAACCTGGGACCTTTTGAGTAGAAGTCGTGAGCACTACTATCCCGCTACGACGAGGTGAAAATCTAATACATCTTGTCATATATTTCAACGGACCTATACCTTCTTAGTCGACAAGAGATAACATCGACACTCTAAAAATCTAACCTAACCTAATGTAACCCAATTTCAACAACCTACGAAACAAAACGCTTTCGCGTCCAGAGCTTCACTCCCAATCCCACACTCGAGGTTACGTCGGCATTTAATTAATATCTCTCCGCTGTGACACTGGGGTACCATAAATGGAATAACACGCATGAGACACGCGGTGGTAGCGCTCGCGACCCCTATTGAAGCGGTCCCTGGTTCGAATGCAAAGAATTAAAAAATCAACCAACACAATTATCCAAGATATTCATCAGCCCTGCCGTATGTCTTCTAAGCTATGGAATTCATGGTACGAAAACGTCCGTCTGTAACTCCACTTAACTTCGACATTACTGTATTATTTCTTATTAATTGTATTTTCGCCCTTAATATTTGAATTGTCTTTGTATTCTAGTGTCAGTTCTTATTATTAATATTTGTCATATGGACTATGGTCTGCCAATAAACTTTTTCATTTTTATTTTCGAATCCTCTTCGGGGTAATTTTGTATTATACAAAATTATGCGTGCTCACTGCTCATGCGTGTTATTCCATATATACAGTACATACTAAGAATGCACACTGTGCCTTGCGCAGCAGAATCCGCAGAAACACAACTTACTAAAACCTTCCCTAGTTCTCTCTTGATGTGTATACTAAATTTGGTGCAAATTACCCTGTACGTTTAGACGTGTATAAGCGAACATAGAATATTATCATCTCCTACACACACACACACACACACACACACACACACATATATATATATATATATATATATATATATAAATATAAAATATAATGTAAGTTCCCAATATCCGGGAAGCTCTCAGCCTCGCATTATCCCGAGGGATTTTCCCTTTTTGTTGAGAATTTACCATACAAATGGTCACTAGCTTTCAATTCACAGCATATCGCATCGTTTAGGAAATTCTAAGAAAGATTTTTTGGATACTTTGTCCTCTCTTTTGATCAAATAGGACGGAATTTTTTTCCAGGAAAAACATTTTTTGTGTTCCAGTTGTTGTTGTTGTTGTTGTTGTTCAGTTTATGAATGTATTTTTTTTTGTCACTTTATTGGATTACAGAAAATGGCAAATTTTATTTACTTTCTTATAAGCTACACCTGAATATTAAGTGCATAGGATTCACTTTTATTCAGAGCACCATTGGCTCATATTTATTACTTAAACGCTTGTATATTTAAGAGTTATATATATATATATATATATATATATATATATGATACACACAGACAGTGCATGGAACAAGGAACTCTTCTGGGATAATTAAATCCACTATAGTCCGAATAAGTAATGGTAAATGACAAATACCATAGTTTTTCTTTTTCATGATGCTAGCCCGACGCGGGCAACGGGTCACTCGCAAAGAGGTCCCATAAATATAGCTTCCCTCACCAGCTATCTGCAAAGCAGACAGGATCCAGCTTTGGGACATAGATCTAGGGTTTAAAGCAGCCTAGCCCTGCTACATTTAGAACCTCAATATAAGCAAAAGACTCGCTGCCTTCACGTCAGATTGAATACGGACATCTTGAAACGGACATGTTATGTGCCTTGAAAAGTGGACGCTCAATTCTACCAGTTGAGGTTTAAGTTTTGGTTTTTGGCTAAAAATATAATAGTTACCCCTTTTTCTTTTATGTATTCAATCTGACGTGAAGGCAGCGAGTCTTTTGCTTATATTGAGGTTCTAAATGTAGCAGGGCTAGCTGCTTTAAACCCTAGATCTATGTCCCAAAGCTGGATCCTGTCTGCTTTGCAGATAGCTGGTGAGGGAAGCTATATTTATGGGACCTCTTTGCGAGTGACCCGTTGCCCGCGTCGGGCTAGCATCATGAAAAAGAAAAACTATGGTATTTGTCATTTACCATTACTTATTCGGACTATAGTGGATTTAATTATCCCAGAAGAGTTTCTTGTTCCATGCACTGTCTGTGTGTATCATAAAAAACTCAGGGGACCATTCTGGTGTAATGGTATCGCGTCTGACCGGCAATCGGAAGATCCCGGGTTCGATTCCCAGGTGGTACTTCATTTTTTCATTTGTTCCGTTTTCTCTCTCTCGTCTTGCGCGGAATATCTCCTATACAAGCGTCGTTCTTTACGTTATTTACACTGCGTGTTCTTTGCAGTTGAATGTATATAATGTTACGGCATGCGGGAAGTGCCCTTTTGGGGCATTGGTTTCTGCGAGTATGTAGAAGAATTACGGCATTTGGAAGAGTGAAGTCCATGGTGTAATGGTATCGCGTCTGACCGGCAATCGGAAGATCCCGGATTCGATTCCCAGGTGGTACTTCATTTTTTCATTTGTTCCGTTTTCTCTCTCTCGTCTTGCGCGGAATATCTCCTATACAAGCGTCGTTCTTTACGATATATATATATATTATATATATATATATATATACTACAATTTTTACTGGCAGAAAATACATAAAGATGAAATACAGAATGTCATTTATATATTTACAATGAACCATTTCATAATATCACTTATTCCTTTACTGTAAACAACCGTTTATAGGACACTTTCCAACAACATTCACGAAAAGAGAGTAACTTATTTTTGTACAAAAACAAAAATGTTACTAAATATCCACACACACACACATTTTTTTCTCTCTCTCTCTCTCTATATATATATATATATATATATATATATATATACATTATATATATATATATATATATATATAAGATAAAAAGCTGTAAATTATCTTTTGTTTTCAACCAGACTAAAGATATGAAAAGTGGTTTACAGTTAAATTTATGGGCACAAAAAGTAAGGCTAGAAAGTATTTTGATTCGCCATAAACAGCATCTAATGTTCACAAACAATAAACACTCGCGCGCGGCTGTTCGTGTCTTCTCATTCAGAAACAGTTAGGCGCCGTTCAAAACTTACGTAACGCTATTTTTGCTAAAACCTGACACCCCGACCCCCTGTAACGTTCCGTAACGTGTGGGGTGTGGAGTGGGGGAAGTGTTACATAACATCTCAGGGGGTGTCTGGTCTCGGGTCCGGAAAAAAGCCCCTAGGACAAAAGCCCCCTGGACAAATTTCTGGGTAGGGCAAGTCAGGTGTCGCATCTAATCTGAAAAGATCAGAAGATATTTAGGTGAAATAACCAATATTAACCTGTTATGTTAATTGAATGCCCAGTTAGGTCAACTGAATGCCCGGTTAGGTCAACTGAATGCCCAGTTAGGTCAACTGAATGCCCGGTTAGGTCAACTGAATGCCCGGTTAGGTCAACTGAATGCCCGGTTAGGTCAACTGTACGCCCTTGATGATTGGTTAGGTTAAATTGTGATATTTTCGTTAGTTTAAACGAAAATGACGAGAGCCAAAATACATAAACTATAACCTATAAACATAAACTAAACTATAAAGTATAAACTATAAACTATAAACATAAACTAAACTATAAAGTATAAACTATAAACTATAAACATAAACTGTAAACAATAAAGAATCAAAATAATGATTAAAAAATTCTTATTATTATTTCCTAGGGGGCTTTTGTCCTACACCCGACGTTCCTGGGAAATGTGGGGTGTCAAATTTTAGCCAAAATAGCGTTACATAATTTTTGAACGGTCCCTTACAGCCAATTTACGAGAGACAAAAAGGAACACTAAGCCCCGTGATGTCATCTGGGCGCGTGGGTGAATATCCATTTATAATTATTGTATAAAGGGGGGCCATCTACGGAACTTTTACTGATGTTTTTAAAGATGAATCGCTTCGATTAACAATGGGAGAATGTCTCGCGTTCTCTAAGGCTATTTCTTGACACAATAAACGAGTGTTTGAGCGCGAAGCTTATTTCAAATTTCAGTTCTGAAAATGATGTAAACTTCATTCCTGAAAAGGTGTTTATTTCATATAAGTCTTAATCGAGGATTTAATATATAAAACGCAAATAAAGGAAGGAGAAAGTAGTGAATATTAGCATTTTCTTAAGAGTGCAATTTACGCTTTCAGATCTGACATATGACATTAAACACTTTCGTTGAAATTAAATTTTTTTAAATCTACTGAAGTCAACTTTATGAAATTTAAGTGGTTTTAATGATTCAAGGGTACGGGAGTAAGGGTTTACGATATAACAGTTCCCTGTTATCTATCTAGTTATTTTGTCTCTCTCTCTCTCTCTCTCTCTCTCTCTCTCTCTCTCTCTCATCTTAGGAAAACTTTTATATATAGAGTATATATATATATCTGGTGGGCAAAAAAAAAAGGGAGACCTCGAACTTTGGCTGTAAAATCCAAAGTTATGGTCAGATTTCAATATTTTTTCACACCCCACACCTAAGTAAATTTCCTATACGGTGAGCGGATTTCAAAGAAAACTAATGAAAATTACGGATTTATTGAACATTTCTTTATGCCACTGGAAATTCTCCATTTACACTACTACTGCATTGTATGTGCGGATAAAAAGTTACAAAGTACTCACATATGGTGCCACCTTGATGTTAAAAAAACTGCTCGATATGTTTACCACGAACCTTTTTCATTCTAGGACGGAACTCATCTATGACTTTATTGATTTGTTCTTGTGGTAGCTCATCCCATTTTTCCAGAAGAAGCTGTCGTAAATGAGCGACATTTCTTACTTTGACCCGATAAATTCTCTGTGACAAATTTTCCCAAAGGCTGTAATCGACAGGATTTAAATCAGGACTGTTTGATGGCCAAATTTAATACTGCTACCTGGTATTCTTTTGATATCTCCTGTTTTATCGATTTTCTTGAGAAGCTTGTCCAAACCTCCTGCAGTTGGCTTACGTTAATTAAAATCGCTTTAATTATCAACTTAAACCTATGATCAGCAAAATTTTTCTGGAATATTCGCCATAAATCCAATTTCTCAGCTAAAATGCTAAAAGATGGCATACAAATCATAAAATTACCTAGTACTAACATACTAAAATTTCATGGTTCTCTGTACCGTATTTGCCGAGATATGAAAGATTTAAAAGGTCTCCCTTTTTTTTGCCGACCCGACAATGCAGTAGTAGTGTAAATGGAGAATTTCCAGTGGCATAAAGAAATGTTTAATGAAAATTACGGATTCTTTGATTTTCTTTGAAATCTGCTCACCGTATAGGAAATTTACTCAGTTGTGGGGTGTGAAAAAAACATTGAAATCTGACCATAACTTTGGATTTTACAGCCAAAGTTCGAGGTCTCCCTTTTTTTTTGCCCACCCGATATATATATATAATATATATATATATATATATATATATATATATATATATATATATATACACGAGGGTAATTCAGTGAGTATCCGCACTTTTTATTTTCACAATTTTTGGCTGTGTGCGTAGCCAGTCATGCACCGCCTCCTTCAGGTTATCATCGCCTTGGAATCGCTGACCTCTCAAAGCGTCTTTTAGTGGTCCAAACAGATAAAAATCCGAAGGTGCCAGGTCTGGACTGCAGGCTGGATGGTCGAGAACTTCAAATTCAAGTTTTTGAAGGCATTTTCTAGTCTGTGCAACGGTATGAGGGAAGCATCCAACATCTCCCGTTGCAAGGAAGTTCAAAGCGCAGCCGTCAGCAGGTAAAGTTATGCTAACACTGTTTTGGGATACACGAGGCCCTATCCTTGAATATTAGCTAGAGCGTGGAACTACAGTAACAAGTGCATCGTATTCTGACATGCTTCGGAATGAGTTAAAGCAAGCAATTCGCACAAAACGGAGAGGGAGATTGTTGGAAGGCGTTATTCTATTACACGACAATGCGCGCCCTCATACCGCTGCACAGACTAGAAAATGTCTTCAAGAACTTAAATTTGAAGTTTTCGACCATCCAGCCTACAGTCCAGACCTGGCACCTTCGGATTTTTAAGTATTTGAACCACTAAAAGACGCTTTGAGAGGACAGCGATTCCAAGGCGATGATGACCTGAAGGAGGCGGTGCATGACTGGCTACGCACACAGCCAAAAACATTCTTTTGTGATGGCATTAGTAAGCTCGTAGATCGCTGGACTAAGTGTAGTGAGAAACAGGGAGACTATGTTGAGAAGTGATGTGTTTATAATCTATCAAATGTGAAAATAAAATTGTGAAAATAAAAAGTGCGGATACTTATTGAATTACCCTCGTGTGTGTGTGTGTGTGTGTGTGTGTATATATATATATATATATATATATATATATATATATATATATATATATATAAGTTTTACTATAGTAGGCATTTCGTACCAATGAATAACTTATCATTGGTGAGTGAAAGCTATTAATAATTGTAGATTTTTAAGTAAATGTTTTGTTTGTTTAATTTTGTAAATTATAAACAACAATTCGCACATTCGATTTCGAAGGATTTTTCCACTTTTTTTTCCTTTTGAATTTCTGTTGACATTCATCTTTTCCTTGGGTTTAAACGAAATTTCAGATTACCTCCATTTCGGGTGATTTGTGAACTTTATTCTTCATTATTTTCGCTTAATTATAACTTTATCTTTCGTGTCCCAGACCGACGATCATTTTGTATTTCAGGAATTATCACCAATCTCGGATTTAGTTCAAATTTATTCACTTCGAAAGCCGATAAAAAATGTAACAAATACTTTAACCGGTTTTGGAATTTTTTTATTTATTTTTTTTTGGTAATTTTAACAGATGGCATCAAGGTAACAAATTTTGACATAAGTTAAACGCGGGCAATGGCCTAGAAATTCACACAATTTAAATCCGTGCGAAAATCTTGGTGCGACTATCAAAGAACGAGTTGAAGTATCTCCGCAATATTCGGAGAGAGCAAGACCGAAATTAATGAAGAGAAACGTTGGTGAGGGCTGGGCATCCGGGATCCCGGAAGTAAAGCAGACGGCTCATTTCCCGGGATTTCCCGGTATTCTATTTTCAGTGGAGACTTTTAAACACAGTTTTATTATGAGGTATATTTATTTCATGCAAAGGCTTTTCACAATTAAAGTTTTCGTTCACCTGTTTTTTAAACTTTGAAAACCGTTTTCGCTTAAGTATGAGGTGAAATAATATCCTGGGATCCCGGATGCCCAGCCTTAGCTCAAAGAGGTTCTGCAAATCATCGAGATTGACAAGTTGTTGTTGTTTGGGCGACTCGTGCGTTACTTTCAAAATCGTGTAAATTCGTGTTAGAAGCTCAATTAAGAAAAGAATATTGGTCTTTATTGAGGTTTGTCACGTTTTTTAAATTGATCAAAATATTTGTTAATAATCCTCCCAAACCAGTAAAGAATATGGTTATACCCTTTACTCTCTCTCTCTCTCTCTCTATATATATATATATGATACAAGCCCGACGTGGGCAACGGGTCACTCGCAAAGAGGTCCCATAAATATAGCTTCCCTCACCAGCTATCTGCAAAGCAGACAGGATCCAGCTTTGGGACATGGATCTAGGGTTTAAAGCAGCCTAGCCCTGCTACAGTTAGAACCTCAATATAAGCAAAAGAATCGCTGCCTTCACGTCAGATTGAATACATCAAAGAAAGAAAAAAAAAAAAAAAGGGGTAACTTATATTTTTAGCCAAAAACCAAAACTTAAACCTCAACTGGCAGAATTGAGCGTCCACTTTTCAAGGTATTTACCATTACTTATTCGGACTACAGTGGATTTAATTATCCCAGAAGAGTTCCTTGTTCCATGCACTGTCTGTGTGTATCATAAAAAACTCAGGGGGACCATTCTGAGTTAATTCCCATATATATATATATATACACAAACTCAGAATGGTTCCCTGAGAACATTATATGTTAAACACAGACCGTGCATGGAACAAGGAACTCTTCTGGGAAAATTAAATCCACTATAGTCCGAATAAGTAATGGTAAATGACAAATACCATAGTTTTTTTCTTTTTTTTTTTTTCATGATTTTAGCCCGACGTGGGCAACGGGTCTCTCGCAAAGAGATCCCATAAATATAGCTTCCCTCACCAGCTATCTGCAAAGCAGACAGGATCCAGCTTTGGGACGTGGATCTAGGGTTTAAAGCAAGCCTAGATCCCTACACTCAGAACCTCTTATAAGTAAAAGACTCGTTGCATTCACGTCGTGTTGAATAAATCAAAGAAAAAGGGGGTAACTATTGTATTTTTAGCCAAAAAAAACCAAAACTTAAACCTCAACCGGGACATTGAGCGTCCACTTTTCAAGGCACGAAACACGTCCGTTTAGTATACACAAACTCAGAATGGTTCCCTGAGAACATTATATGTTAAACACAGACCGTGCATGGAACAAGGAACTCTTCTGGGAAAATTAAATCCACTATAGTCCGAATAAGTAATGGTAAATGACAAATACCATAGTTTTTTTCTTTTTCATGATTTTAGCCCGACGTGGGCAACGGGTCTCTCGCAAAGAGATCCCATAAATATAGCTTCCCTCACCAGCTATCTGCAAAGCAGACAGGATCCAGCTTTGGGACGTGGATCTAGGGTTTAAAGCAAGCCTAGATCCCTACACTCAGAACCTCTATATAAGTAAAAGACTCGTTGCATTCACGTCGTGTTGAATAAATCAAAGAAAAAGGGGGTAACTATTGTATTTTTAGCCAAAAAAAAACCAAAACTTAAACCTCAACCGGGACATTGAGCGTCCACTTTTCAAGGCACGAAACACGTCCGTTTAGTATACACAAACTCAGAATGGTTCCCTGAGAACATTATATGTTAAACACAGACCGTGCATGGAACAAGGAACTCTTCTGGGAAAATTAAATCCACTATAGTCCGAATAAGTAATGGTAAATGACAAATACCATAGTTTTTTTTCCTTTTTCATGATTTTAGCCCGACGTGGGCAACGGGTCTCTCGCAAAGAGATCCCATAAATATAGCTTCCCTCACCAGCTATCTGCAAAGCAGACAGGATCCAGCTTTGGGACGTGGATCTAGGGTTTAAAGCAAGCCTAGATCCCTACACTCAGAACCTCTATATAAGTAAAAGACTCGTTGCATTCACGTCGTGTTGAATAAATCAAAGAAAAAGGGGGTAACTATTGTATTTTTAGCCAAAAAAAAAAAAAACTTAAACCTCAACCGGGACATTGAGCGTCCACTTTTCAAGGCACGAAACACGTCCGTTTAGTATACACAAACTCAGAATGGTTCCCTGAGAACTTGTTCCACACGGTCTGTGTTAACATATAATGTTCTCAGGGAACCATTCTGAGTTTGTGTATACTAAACGGACGTGTTTCGTGCCTTGAAAAGTGGACGCTCAATGTCCCGGTTGAGGTTTAAGTTTTGGTTTTTTTTGGCTAAAAATACAATAGTTACCCCCTTTTTCTTTGATTTATTCAACACGACGTGAATGCAACGAGTCTTTTACTTATATAGAGGTTCTGAGTGTAGGGATCTAGGCTTGCTTTAAACCCTAGATCCACGTCCCAAAGCTGGATCCTGTCTGCTTTGCAGATAGCTGGTGAGGGAAGCTATATTTATGGGATCTCTTTGCGAGAGACCCGTTGCCCACGTCGGGCTAAAATCATGAAAAAAAAAAAAACTATGGTATTTGTCATTTACCATTACTTATTCGGACTATAGTGGATTTAATTTTCCCAGAAGAGTTCCTTGTTCCATGCACGGTCTGTGTTTAACATATAATGTTCTCAGGGAACCATTCTGAGTTTGTGTATACTAAACGGACGTGTTTCGTGCCTTGAAAAGTGGACGCTCAATGTCCCGGTTGAGGTTTAAGTTTGGTTTTTTTTTGGCTAAAAATACAATAGTTACCCCCTTTTTCTTTGATTTATTCAACACGACGTGAATGCAACGAGTCTTTTACTTATATAGAGGTTCTGAGTGTAGGGATCTAGGCTTGCTTTAAACCCTAGATCCACGTCCCAAAGCTGGATCCTGTCTGCTTTGCAGATAGCTGGTGAGGGAAGCTATATTTATGGGATCTCTTTGCGAGAGACCCGTTGCCCACGTCGGGCTAAAATCATGAAAAAGAAAAAAACTATGGTATTTGTCATTTACCATTACTTATTCGGACTATAGTGGATTTAATTTTCCCAGAAGAGTTCCTTGTTCCATGCACGGTCTGTGTTTAACATATAATGTTCTCAGGGAACCATTCTGAGTTTGTGTATACTAAACGGACGTGTTTCGTGCCTTGAAAAGTGGACGCTCAATGTCCCGGTTGAGGTTTAAGTTTTGGTTTTTTTTGGCTAAAAATACAATAGTTACCCCCTTTTTCTTTGATTTATTCAACACGACGTGAATGCAACGAGTCTTTTACTTATATAGAGGTTCTGAGTGTAGGGATCTAGGCTTGCTTTAAACCCTAGATCCACGTCCCAAAGCTGGATCCTGTCTGCTTTGCAGATAGCTGGTGAGGGAAGCTATATTTATGGGATCTCTTTGCGAGAGACCCGTTGCCCACGTCGGGCTAAAATCATGAAAAGGAAAAAAACTATGGTATTTGTCATTTACCATTACTTATTCGGACTATAGTGGATTTAATTTTCCCAGAAGAGTTCCTTGTTCCATGCACGGTCTGTGTTTAACATATAATGTTCTCAGGGAACCATTCTGAGTTTGTGTATACTAAACGGACGTGTTTCGTGCCTTGAAAAGTGGACGCTCAATGTCCCGGTTGAGGTTTAAGTTTTGGTTTTTTTTTGGCTAAAAATACAATAGTTACCCCCTTTTTCTTTGATTTATTCAACACGACGTGAATGCAACGAGTCTTTTACTTATATAGAGGTTCTGAGTGTAGGGATCTAGGCTTGCTTTAAACCCTAGATCCACGTCCCAAAGCTGGATCCTGTCTGCTTTGCAGATAGCTGGTGAGGGAAGCTATATTTATGGGATCTCTTTGCGAGAGACCCGTTGCCCACGTCGGGCTAAAATCATGAAAAAGAAAAAAACTATGGTATTTGTCATTTACCATTACTTATTCGGACTATAGTGGATTTAATTTTCCCAGAAGAGTTCCTTGTTCCATGCACGGTCTGTGTTTAACATATAATGTTCTCAGGGAACCATTCTGAGTTTGTGTATACTAAACGGACGTGTTTCGTGCCTTGAAAAGTGGACGCTCAATGTCCCGGTTGAGGTTTAAGTTTTGGTTTTTTTTTGGCTAAAAATACAATAGTTACCCCCTTTTTCTTTGATTTATTCAACACGACGTGAATGCAACGAGTCTTTTACTTATATAGAGGTTCTGAGTGTAGGGATCTAGGCTTGCTTTAAACCCTAGATCCACGTCCCAAAGCTGGATCCTGTCTGCTTTGCAGATAGCTGGTGAGGGAAGCTATATTTATGGGATCTCTTTGCGAGAGACCCGTTGCCCACGTCGGGCTAAAATCATGAGAAAAAAACTATGGTATTTGTCATTTACCATTACTTATTCGGACTATAGTGGATTTAATTTTCCCAGAAGAGTTCCTTGTTCCATGCACGGTCTGTGTTTAACATATAATGTTCTCAGGGAACCATTCTGAGTTTGTGTATACTAAACGGACGTGTTTCGTGCCTTGAAAAGTGGACGCTCAATGTCCCGGTTGAGGTTTAAGTTTTGGTTTTTTTTGGCTAAAAATACAATAGTTACCCCCTTTTTCTTTGATTTATTCAACACGACGTGAATGCAACGAGTCTTTTACTTATATAGAGGTTCTGAGTGTAGGGATCTAGGCTTGCTTTAAACCCTAGATCCACGTCCCAAAGCTGGATCCTGTCTGCTTTGCAGATAGCTGGTGAGGGAAGCTATATTTATGGGATCTCTTTGCGAGAGACCCGTTGCCCACGTCGGGCTAAAATCATAAAAAAAAAAACTATGGTATTTGTCATTTACCATTACTTATTCGGACTATAGTGGATTTAATTTTCCCAGAAGAGTTCCTTGTTCCATGCACGGTCTGTGTTTAACATATAATGTTCTCAGGGAACCATTCTGAGTTTGTGTATACTAAACGGACGTGTTCGTGCCTTGAAAAGTGGACGCTCAATGTCCCGGTTGAGGTTTAAGTTTTGGTTTTTTTTGGCTAAAAATACAATAGTTACCCCCTTTTTCTTTGATTTATTCAACACGACGTGATGCAACGAGTCTTTTACTTATATAGAGGTTCTGAGTGTAGGGATCTAGGCTTGCTTTAAACCCTAGATCCACGTCCCAAAGCTGGATCCTGTCTGCTTTGCAGATAGCTGGTGAGGGAAGCTATATTTATGGGATCTCTTTGCGAGAGACCCGTTGCCCCGTCGGGCTAAAATCATGAAAAAAGAAAAAACTATGGTATTTGTCATTTACCATTACTTATTCGGACTATAGTGGATTTAATTTTCCCAGAAGAGTTCCTTGTTCCATGCACGGTCTGTGTTTAACATATATATATATATATATACATTCAACTGCAAAGAACACGCAGTATAAATAACGTAAAGAACGACGCTTGTATAGGAGATATTCCGCACAAGACGAGAGAGAGAAAACGGAACAAATGAAAAAAATGAAGTAACCACCTGGGAATCGAACCCGGCAATCGGAAGATCCCGGGTTCGATTCCCAGGTGGTTACTTCATTTTTTCATTTGTTCCGTTTTCTCTCTTTCGTCTTGCGCGGAATATCTCCTATACAAGCGTCGTTCTTTACGATATATATATATATATATATATGATGAATAAAACCACGAAGGAAAGGAAACACAAAATGGTGCTCAAGCGCTTTCGTCTAATGACATCCTCAGGATGTGTTCCTGAGGATGTCATTAGACGAAAGCGCTTGAGCACCATTTTGTGTTTCCTTTCCTTCGTGGTTTTATTCATCATAAATATTTTTCACGTGTTACTTTCGTGAAATAATTTTCATATATATATACTGTGTATATATATATATATATATATATATAATATATATAATATATATAATATATGAAAATGAAAAGGTTTATTGGCAGACTATAGTCCATATGACAGATATTATTAATACAGTGACAGTTCATATACTAAGGATAGAAATATATACAACTGATTAGAAATAATACTGTAATGTCGAAGTTAAGTGGAGCTACAGACAGACGTTTTCGTACCAAGAAATCCATAGCTTAGAGGATAAATGGCAGGACTCATGGATGGCTTGGATGATCGGGTTGGTTGATTTTTTAATTCTTTGCATTAGACTGTGTTGAGCACGTCTTGTTACATTTGCGAAGCTGAGCATCTCGGGGGTAATTTATGTAAGAGTCTAAAAGACCTGTTGTACAGCAAATTTAGAGTTCTGCCAGAACCTTTTTTATAATTCACCCACAGTTGCTGTCCGTATATATTACTGCAGAAAGTGCGAAAGAGAGTGTCTTTAGCTTCACTTGTACAGAATCGAAAGTTCCTTATGGTCATATTCGCTTTAGCACACAGGCTTCGAGATTGTTTTCTTATATCCGAGTCATCACTCAAGGAGCTGGTAATAGTTTGACCCAAATACTTAAACTCTTGTACTTCCTCAATTACTTCACCATTCATTTTAAACCTTATATCAGCTGGCTGATTACAGCTTTTAGGATGAAATTGCATAACCTTAGTTTTTGTAACATTAAAAAGAATATCATGTTTCTGCGAATACACTTCGCAGACTTTTAGTAGCCGATCCAGACCTTTAACAGAGGGACTTATTAACACCATATCATCGGCATAAACTAAGTTATTTATCCTTGTGTTATCTATACAACATCCCACTGTTGCCTCATTAAGTGAAGCAATTAATCCGTCGATATACACATTAAATAGCATAGGGGAGAGCAAGGAGCCTTGTCTCACCCCGCAAGAGGAGCCAAAACACTCGGATAGTACATTGCCCTACCTAACAGTGAAAGACTGGTGGGAATACCAAAATTTCAATAAATTTAATATGTACAGTGCTTACAAGAAGTCTCACGCCTCTGTCTCGTCCCAAGCTAGTCTGTTAGGTATAAAATGGGCGGTCTTTATGGCAGCGGAGGTGTGTTCGGATTGGTGCACATAACTGCTCTAACACAATCAATGACGTCCATTATTACGTCACTTCTGCTACATTTTAGTGTTTAAAATACAAATGATTAAGAAGCAGAATGAGCAAGTTTCGGGATGTTGGGATGGTTATGGAGCAATCCTAGTCATCATAACATTAGCTGGGCATTACATTATACCGTCTCAATATATACTGTAGACTATAGAGAACGACTAATTCGGCAAATATCCCAAATCATGGCATGATACCTAAGTTATTTTGACGCAGGCCTAAATTATTTGCTCAAATGCAATTACTGATATTAAGTAATTGTTGGGAATTGTTGTCAATATTGTTGTTTCTGATACATATCCTACGTGAAGAATCTAATGACCAAATTCCTCAGTGAACATCTCACGCGCTCGCATTTCAAGGAAGTCACAGTCGTCTCACTAATATATAGTTTATCCATTGTTTCAAGTGGTAACCTATTAAGCGAACTATGTTAAACCTATTCCATCTTATGAAAGTCATTAGTCTAAAGCAAGACTGTGGGCCGTGAATCAGAGAAATTTGCATTTGATTTGTTCATCGTAATTATTACGTAATATAGTATACTATATATAGTAGTATATAAGAGTTTATTGGTAGCATATCATATGACAATTCCCACAAACATGTGATGATCTCGATGTTGTCAGTTTTTATTTTTTCCTGAAATTATTACCTTCTCATAGTTTGCTTCAACAATGCATATATTATCATCCACGAGCGTAGACATTGCAAGAAAAGATTCTAACTAAGGATAAGTAAAGTTCTTTCATGGTCACAATATATACTTTTTTGAAGTCAAACATAAAAATATAATAAAATTCTATATTAACATAAATATATATTCGATACACATTTACGTCATGGCTTTAACATCAGTATTTCGTATAGCTTCCTCCAGCATCAATAATTTCTTGCAATCTTTGCGGCATAGAAGAGGCGAAATTGTAGGGAATGTTTGGTGTTCAGCGTACGCTCTCCCAACTATTCCTCGTGTAAGCTAAAAGTGCTTCAAATGTTCTTTCATTACGTTGCTCCCATTCGTTAATCATTATTGCCCAAAGGTTTTCAATCGGATTCAAATCAGGAGAACGTGGTGGCAGAATTAGATTATGTTAAACCTATTCCATCTTATGAAAGTCATTAGTCTAAAGCAAGACTGGTGGGCCGTGAATCAGAGAAATTTGCATTTGATTTGTTCATCGTAATTATTACGTAATATAGTATACTATATTTACAGACACCTGAACCTTCGTTGTAGCGCAAATACAGTGAACAACAGACTTCACGAGGCAGGGTATTTTTATCGCCGTCCAGCTATAAAACTTGCATTGACGATTGAGCATAAAGAGGCGCGGATGGGATTTGCCTTGCAATACTTGCCTCAGGAGGAAGAATTCTGGAGAAAAGTTGTGTACTGTGACGAAAAAACTTTCAACAGATAGTCATGGTTCCCTGCATTGTTGGAGGCAGCGAGGAAAACGCTATGAAGAAGGAAATGTTTTCCCGAGCAAACGTAGTGGTCACATCAATCTCGGTGTGTGGGGCTGGATGACTGGCTATGGTGTCGGAGAATTGACTCAAGTAGATGGACGCTTTACTGGACAGCAATATTGCCAGATACTGGAAGAGGTGCTGCTACCCAGTGTTCGTGCGTATCTGGTTCCAGCACCGGAACCATTTTATTTAATGGAAGATAACAGTCCCATTCATTGGAGTAACGTTGTGAGAGCGGATGTTCTCTGGCATGATTAACAATCGCAGCATCTTCCTCTTGAGATGTTGAACGCGAGGACCAGACTTCGGCAAAGTAGCGATTGAGATTTCTGCTTCATACCGATGAATCCACCGTTCCACAGTGCTTCGATGAACGTCTAGTCGTCTTGATATTTCTTTTATTGGCACACCATATTCATGCAATGTCACCATTGCTCCCCGCATTGCCTGGGTCGTCTCGTGGTGCACAGACGGCCTTTCCATCTTTGTGTAAATGGCTTATGTGAAGCGTGCTGGGACGATAAAGGAAATGAGGATACCATGCACCCCTTCTGAAATTGATTTCAGTTGTGAAGGGTACCAACCCTTCGAATGGTAATAATAATCAGCCAATTTCCTATTTTGTTGAACATATGCATAAAAAATTCGTCTTAAAAGTCAAGGATCCAAAGATTGTCAGCAATAGTTATATCCCAACTGAATGTAGTCAGCCATCAACAGTATAATCATATTTTATTTCCATAACTACTCATGACTATTCTGTCATAGTAAATAACCTTATTATGACTTAGGTAGTAGTGGTAATTCTGAGTGGCGGCCTCTAGCCACATACGTTAAACCTATCAGTGCGTCTAAGACCAGACTCTTCTGTTTCTGTCAATTCATTGTTAGTTTAAGGTATTTTGCTCTTTGTCTTTCTAGGTCTAGGGCATTAAAATAAATATTTAAGTTTGTGTTTAGCATTTCATATGAATTTCTCTCCTCTCCCTTAACCCATCCCCGCGTTCATTTTAGCCCCCTCTCTCCCTTTCCTCCTCCCTTCGTAATTCCCCACCCAACCTCGTTTCCTTCGACATAGCAACGCTTACCTCCATCCCCATTCCACTTCCTTCATTAAACCTATTATCGCTTTTACTGTCCCTTCCTTCCATCCTTCAATGCCAGCGTTCTTAAACCTAGCACATAAATTATATAATATGGAATCTAACACCTTAGATCTCTACGCATTCATGTTACTTGAAGACGCCTGTGTCTTAGGGGAATCTAAGTGTTGAGAGTGGGCTTGAGGGGTAGTCTATAGATTATTACATATGACCTTGAACGCTCCAACTATTTAAAAATGATTATTTATTACGCACATCATATGGCATAATACACACATGAATTTAAGTATCTCTTACACTATAGGAATGGAATTGAATCCTACCAGAGTTAAAAAGTCGCAAAATATGATAGATTAGTTTGTATTAAGAGGTCACTAAGAGAAAAGGATTTGGGGTAGAGCGGAAGGCAGAGAGTATATTTTCCCCGAGTTTCGGTTATTATTAACGTTATATGGATACATTGCCGATGTCCCTGCTGAAGACCTCTGATGGGATGCGGTGTGATCAGAGAGAGAGAGAGAGAGAGAGAGAGAGAGAGAGAGAGAGAGAGAGAGCTTTTAAATCACACCTTTTAAATGGTTTGTGGGTAAGGGCTTCACGTATGTTATTTTAGTCCAGGGTAGTTTATGTGGTGTTAATGTAACTTGCACTTGGGACTGTTAATTGTAAGACAACTACCATAGCTTGGACTGAGACACGTTATCCCCTGCATACTCTATATATATATCTATATACAGTATGTCTCTATATATAAATAGATAGAGTGATCAACACAAAGATAATGTGGACGTCACTGATGGGGTTAGAGCAATTATGTGCACCAATCCGAACGCACCTCCGCTGCCATAAGGACCGCCCATTTTATACCTAACAGACTAGCTTGGGACGAGACAGAGGCGTGAGACTTCTTGTAAGCACTGTACATGGGAACCTTCCTGTCTTCTAGTTTTGCAAATAAAATATTGTGGTTCACCCTATCATATGCTGCCTTACTTATATCTAGGAAACAGCTATAAATAGTTGAAATACTGTTAATGTATTTAGATATTGTTTCTTTAAGTACATAGATACACAAGTCAGTTGAGTGGGACCTTTTAAAGCCAAACTGATTAGGAGATGTCCATAGGAAATCATTTAATCGGCGTAACAAGAGTTTTTCTAGTAGTTTCGAGAAGCAGGAAGCGACAGCAATAGGCCTGTAATTATTGCTGGACAGAATGTCTCCGTACTTATTTTTGACCAGGGGCAAGATATATACCCTCATGAACTCTGCAGGGATATAGCTATGAGCCAGCATGGCTAATAGGAGCAATGATATATGAAGACATACTACGTCATTTGCATATTTTAAGTGCTCATTCGATAAGTCATCTACCCCTGACGCAGAACCAGTCTTTAACTCTTTAATTAACCTCTTTACTTCAGAAAATGATATCAAAGTATTTTCCCTTGTCCCTCCCACAACCGTTTCGCTGCAATCTATCTTGAGATTATCCCTACTCACACTGTTAAGAATGTTAGAATAGTGGTTTTTCCACAGCTTTGCAATTTCATCCTCCCCCGACACCCCATCAATTGTCGGAGGGAGGACATTTTTGACACCCGTTTGATTCTTAACAAATTTCCAAAATTTGTTATTATCGTTATTTATGCGAGCTTCACAGGCTTTTGATGCTCGAATAGACTCTTCTTCCTGTTTACATCGCCTTATGGCCGCCTTATACTGACCCCGACTTCTACACATATTCAAGTATACTGCTCCTAATCTGGGTCTACCAGGAAAGCACTACAAATCATAGGCGTCTTTCGATTCCCTCTTCAGGGGGGCAATAAAATCATTCCATCCAGGAATAATCTTAGTATGATAGTTGTAAGATTTAATCAGGGGCTTCTTGCTTCTCTTAACAGGGATATCTACTCTTATATAATACCTATCTATGAGTTTACAGTGAGAATCATTTGAGCAAGGATTATTACAGGCAAGGTGCAAAATTTCTAAATTATTAAAGAGGTGACTTGTTCTGTCTTTGTATTCTATTCTCTGCTGCATCGTAACAATGGACCAATCGACGCGGTTATTCTTACCTATTGAGTTCTTGTTAAGTCATGTTGGGCATAAATTGGTAACGTTAATTAATATTTCTAATGGTCTATGATCAGAAAGAAGGAAATCATGCAGAATATGAACTCTAACAATTCGATCCTTTAGATTATTACTAGTGAGACAATGATCAATCCACCTGGTGGTACCACTCATATCACTAACGTATGTAAAATTACCACTGGCTACCCCTAATACATCTACATCACATACTTAAATTGGCCGACTCGCACATGTTACCCACTTCTACAAAGAATTCCGAGTTCACATGTGCGTTAAAGTCCCCCATTATTATACAGTGAGAATATTTGGGGTTATCTGATAATGACTTAATTTTGTACACCAAATCAATGTATTCATCTAGATTACTGCCGTTGTTATATGGTAAATAGCAGTTTACAATTAATATGCAGTCATTGTTCACTTGTAATTCAATGCCTAACAACCTTACATTATCGCTTGTTAAAAATTTATGTTTTGACAAATTTTTCCTTATTAAGAAAGCAACACCACCAAAAGTCCTACCGTACATTAATTCATCTGACAAGTCTACTGCTGATGACGCATGGTACATAAAGTCATCATGGATGGTAGAGAGGAATTTTAGCTCTTGCTTAGGTAGCCAGTGCTCCTGCAGGAGTATCAAATCTGCACTGTCACAGATTTTATGGACATCTACAGTTGAATTCCTCACCGACCTTACATTATATGAGACTATTTTCAACAAGTTATCCGCCAAGACTGATAGAGAATTTGTTATTAGTAAGATTATTATTATTTTACACAGTACAACTTTCAGGCATTACCGTTAGGGCGCCTGTTAACAGTTACCTACCCGTCGTCCTCCTCCCTCGATCTCCCTAACCTGGGGGATGGGTGGCACAACCTTTCGGGGATAGGAGGCCCCTCCCTTACTCTGTAGCTTGGTGAGGGTCTGTTAGCGGTATTTATAGCCTGACAGCCGCGCGTGCCCCTCCTTCTTCGGTGGGAGGGGGGGGGGGGAACTGCGCTCCGAGCGAGGCGTAATCGAACACCTCTCCTCTGCAGTGGGAGGCAGGGAAGAGAGCAATGATGCCTCGTCTCTCGGCATTGGACCGTCCCTGTTCCTCATTGTGAAATCGGGAGCAGGGGTCCTTTCCTGAACGGGAGGAGGGTTGACCGCTACCCCCGCATGCTGCGTTTCCACCCCACCTTCAGGGGGGGGGGAGTTGGAAGCGGGGATTTCGTTTCCCTCGCTGCCCACGCGCCTCTTGGAGATCTGACTTGCTGAACTACTCCCGAGTAACTAGGCTTTGCAAGGAGCGTCTCTTTCAACGCATCTAACTCTGACCATAATTGTTCTAGCGAAATCGCGTTTTTCTGATTTGACACCACGTGTTGGTGTTTCAGTTCAACTATCGACTATATATATATATATTAGTGATGGGACGATTAATCGGAATCGGAATCGAGAATCGGAAGAATCGAGCATTTTTCAGGAATCGGAATCGGAATCGGAATCGAGAGAATTGTACCATGATTTCCGATTCTTAAAACGATTCTTTAACTTTTAATTGAACCAGTTTTGCAATGTAAACTTTAAAATTTAAATGAAAGAAGATAACAAATTTTATTTTTATTGTATTGTAGCTATACATTAAAACATGTATATCCATGATGTGTAATCAAGAAGATTAAAATGAATTGTTACAACTTACAGTTGATTTTTATTTTTAAACCAATCTATTATAATTTATAATTTATATACCATACTCATAATGTAAATAGTTAATCTTACCAGAGTAAAATATGACAATTTCCAGAAAAACAAGTATAGAATTATATTTAAAAATATTGAGAATCGGAATCGGAATCGAGAATCGTATCGGAATCGAGACTTTTTAGTGGTATCGGAATCGGAATCGGAATCGTTAAAAATTTTGGTATCGTCCCATCACTAATATATATATATATATATATATATTATATATATATATATATATACAGGGTGGGCCGTAAGTTTCCATACATAGGAAAAATTAAACGTTTGTTTTTATGTTTCAGATACCCTAAGAATATGCGTTTGACGAAAGAGCAACGAATTGAAATCATACTGATGGCTGGGTCGGGAAGCAGTCGCATGGTTGCAATGAACTTTAACAGACAACATGGAACGAACATCACACACGACACTGTGGCAAAACTTATTAACAAGTTTCAGAAAACTGGAAATGTTGCAGATCAACCGCGAAGTGGTCCAAGACGTACAGCCACCGATGAAGACACAACAGCTACGATACTTACAGCGCTTACACGGAGTCCCAGAAAAAGTACACGACGGTTGTCTGCAGAAAATGGTGTCAGCAGATCGAGTATCAGGCGCATTTTGAAAGCAAACAAATGGCATCCATACAAATTGCATATGGCACAGCATTTGAGTGAAGACGACCCGGATAGACGGATGGAATTCTGTGAATGGGCATTAACCAAAGTGAACGAGGATGCAAACTTTTCAACTAAGATCTTGTTTACTGATGAAGCAAATTTTTACGTCAATGGAGAGGTTAATCGGCAAAACATACGTTACTGGAGTAATGCTAACCCTAACTGGCTGAGTCCGACGAAGATGCAAGGTGCCGGTAAAGTGATGGTGTGGGCCGGGATATGGGGTGACAGAATTATTGGACCAATTTTTGTCAGTGGAAATCTTAATGCCGAAAGGTATCTTAACATGTTGCAAGAAGAGATTTTCCCATCCCTGCTAAACGAGGAAGGTAACTTCCCAGTTTACTTCCAGCAAGATGGAGCTCCACCTCATTATGGTCTTCACGTGCGTCGGTATTTGGATCAGCAGCAGTTTCCGGATGCTTGGATTGGTCGGCGTGGTCCTGTGGAGTGGCCTCCCAGATCCCCAGATCTCACCCCCCTTGATTTCTATCTTTGGGGGCACTTGAAGGCCATGGTGTATCAGGGAAAGATACGAGACATAAATCATCTAAAGGAACGTATCACCAACGCCATTACAAGCATAACGTCAACTGTGCTAATGCGTGTTCATCAACAGTGGGGAACACGTATTGAAATGTGTTTTCAAAACAATGGCAACCATGTAGAGCATATTATATAAATAAAAATGGTTGTCCATAAAAAAATGTTTATTTTTCCTATGTATGGAAACTTACGGCCCACCCTGTATATATATATATATATATATATATATATATATATATATATATATATATATATATATATATATATTATATATATATAATATATATATATATAAAATGTAGTTTTCCTACAAATAACCGTTAGCAGAGTAATTTAAGTTTGTTAGATAGTGGTGTGTATTTGATGTTCGTATCGGTTTACTGAAATTAAATAAAATTTGTTCCACGGATCTCGGATATAAAGGTAGAAATGGTCTTGGCATTTTTCCTTTAATTCAACTGTTCACGTAATGGTTTCCGTTCCGAAAAAATGATTCTGTAAAAGGAAAATTGTTTCCGATCCCAATTGGTTCCCGAATAAAATGGTTCGGCGCTTCTGGTGTTGGAATGGCAGAGATCGGGTTGAGACGAGATAACGCGCGATTGGATGGTGAAAGAGCATCAAGATGATGTTCAATGCGTTATTCGGTGGTTTCAAAGTATATTTGAGTTTGGCAAAACAACGTCATCAATTTCTGCTTCTCTTTTTAAAAATGATAAACTATGAACAAGACGGAGGTATAATTTGCGAAAAAGAAACGTTTCTAAATTCGTTATGCAAAAACATTTCGTGTCCATCACGAAACACAACGAATGAATTGATTCGTTATTACTGATGTGTCATCTTTGTTCATCTGTGGACTGAAAATGCATCATCCATTCTCTCTTCAACGAGTCTTCAACATGCCTGAAATTGAGTTTTCACGTCTTGTAAAAGAAAACAAAAAATGCGGAACGGATCCGATTCGCGAAGGAGAGTTAAGAGGACAGAGGAAGTGACACACTCATTCATGAACACCCCTTAAATGGCTAGTGCCCTCCTCAGTCAAAGGGATGGGCTTCGCCCCTGCATTTAAAAATCTCTTAAAGTACGCCTTTGTGTGACCACTTCACTCTCCACTTTGTACTTAACACACATACACAAATATATATATATATATATATATAGATATATATATATATATATATATATATATATATATATATATATATATATTATATATAATATATATATATATATATATATATATAGAGTACAGGGTGTCCGAGAATTATCTGTACAATTTTTGGCTGTTATTAAAAGTCAACCATGAAGTGTAGAAATTCCAGTGTTGTCCCATTTTACAGAGAATCTCATTAAGTGTTTTCTGATACCACGTTTTGACAAGTTTTTTAGAAATGTACGCGGGTGACAGACATTGATGATTTAAAAGCAAGAATCACAGCTGCTATTCAGCGAATTGATGTGGATATGCTGCAGCGTACATGGCAACATTTGGAGTATCGATTGGATGTTTTGCGAATCACTAATGGTGCACATATCGAATGTTTGTAACAACGTTACTTTAATAAAAGAAACTTTTGAAAATACAGATTCTAAATAATCTTGTTTAAGAATTTTACGTGTGTTATCAAGAATTTTATTAAAAGATGAAATTGTACAGATAAAGTTCGGACACACTGGAATTTCTAAAAAATTTGTCAAAACTTGGTATCAGAAAACATTTAATGAGATTCTCTGTGAAATGGGACAACACTGGAATTTCTACATTTCATGGTTGACTTTTAATAACAGCCAAAAATTGTACAGATAATTCTCGGACACCCTGTATATATATATATATATATATATACATTCAACTGCAAAGAACACGCAGTATAAATAACGTAAAGAACGACGCTTGTATAGGAGATATTCCGCGCAAGACGAGAAAGAGAAAACAACAAATGAAAAAATGAAGTACCACCTGGGAATCGAACCCGGGATCTTCCGATTGCCGGTCAGACGCGATAACCACTACACCATGGACTCCACTCTTCCAAATGCCGTAATTCCTCTACATACTCGCAGAAACCAATGCCCCAAGGGGGCACCTCCCGCTTGCCGTAACATTATATACATTCAACTGCAAAGAACACGCAGTATAAATAACGTAAAGAACGACGCTTGTATAGGAGATATTCCGCGCAAGACGAGAAAGAGAAAACAAAATGAAAAAATGAAGTACCACCTGGGAATCGAACCCGGGATCTTCCGATTGCCGGTCAGACGCGATAACCACTACACCATGGACTCCACTCTTCCAAATGCCGTAATTCCTCTACATACTCGCAGAAACCAATGCCCCAAGGGGGCACCTCCCGCTTGCCGTAACATTATATACATTCAACTGCAAAGAACACGCAGTATAAATAACGTAAAGAACGACGCTTGTATAGGAGATATTCCGCGCAAGACGAGAAAGAGAAAACAACAAATGAAAAAATGAAGTACCACCTGGGAATCGAACCCGGGATCTTCCGATTGCCGGTCAGACGCGATAACCACTACACCATGGACTCCACTCTTCCAAATGCCGTAATTCCTCTACATACTCGCAGAAACCAATGCCCCAAGGGGGCACCTCCCGCTTGCCGTAACATTATATACATTCAACTGCAAAGAACACGCAGTATAAATAACGTAAAGAACGACGCTTGTATAGGAGATATTCCGCGCAAGACGAGAAAGAGAAAACAACAAATGAAAAAATGAAGTACCACCTGGGAATCGAACCCGGGATCTTCCGATTGCCGGTCAGACGCGATAACCACTACACCATGGACTCCACTCTTCCAAATGCCGTAATTCCTCTACATACTCGCAGAAACCAATGCCCCAAGGGGGCACCTCCCGCTTGCCGTAACATTATATACATTCAACTGCAAAGAACACGCAGTATAAATAACGTAAAGAACGACGCTTGTATAGGAGATATTCCGCGCAAGACGAGAAAGAGAAAACAACAAATGAAAAAATGAAGTACCACCTGGGAATCGAACCCGGGATCTTCCGATTGCCGGTCAGACGCGATAACCACTACACCATGGACTCCACTCTTCCAAATGCCGTAATTCCTCTACATACTCGCAGAAACCAATGCCCCAAGGGGCACCTCCCGCTTGCCGTAACATTATATACATTCAACTGCAAAGAACACGCAGTATAAATAACGTAAAGAACGACGCTTGTATAGGAGATATTCCGCGCAAGACGAGAAAGAGAAAACAACAAATGAAAAAATGAAGTACCACCTGGAATCGAACCCGGGATCTTCCGATTGCCGGTCAGACGCGATAACCACTACACCATGGACTCCACTCTTCCAAATGCCGTAATTCCTCTACATACTCGCAGAAACCAATGCCCCAAGGGGGCACCTCCCGCTTGCCGTAACATTATATACATTCAACTGCAAAGAACACACAGTATAAATAACGTAAAGAACGACGCTTGTATAGGAGATATTCCGCGCAAGACGAGAAAGAGAAACAACAAATGAAAAAATGAAGTACCACCTGGGAATCGAACCCGGGATCTTCCGATTGCCGGTCAGACGCGATAACCACTACACCATGGACTCCACTCTTCCAAATGCCGTAATTCCTCTACATACTCGCAGAAACCAATGCCCCAAGGGGGCACCTCCCGCTTGCCGTAACATTATATACATTCAACTGCAAAGAACACGCAGTATAAATAACGTAAAGAACGACGCTTGTATAGGAGATATTCCGCGCAAGACGAGAAAGAGAAAACAACAAATGAAAAAATGAAGTACCACCTGGGAATCGAACCCGGGATCTTCCGATTGCCGGTCAGACGCGATAACCACTACACCATGGACTCCACTCTTCCAAATGCCGTAATTCCTCTACATACTCGCAGAAACCAATGCCCCAAGGGGGCACCTCCCGCTTGCCGTAACATTATATACATTCAACTGCAAAGAACACGCAGTATAAATAACGTAAAGAACGACGCTTGTATAGGAGATATTCCGCGCAAGACGAGAAAGAGAAAACAACAAATGAAAAAATGAAGTACCACCTGGGAATCGAACCCGGGATCTTCCGATTGCCGGTCAGACGCGATAACCACTACACCATGGACTCCACTCTTCCAAATGCCGTAATTCCTCTACATACTCGCAGAAACCAATGCCCCAAGGGGGCACCTCCCGCTTGCCGTAACATTATATACATTCAACTGCAAAGAACACGCAGTATAAATAACGTAAAGAACGACGCTTGTATAGGAGATATTCCGCGCAAGACGAGAAAGAGAAAACAACAAATGAAAAAATGAAGTACCACCTGGGAATCGAACCCGGGATCTTCCGATTGCCGGTCAGACGCGATAACCACTACACCATGGACTCCACTCTTCCAAATGCCGTAATTCCTCTACATACTCGCAGAAACCAATGCCCCAAGGGGCACCTCCCGCTTGCCGTAACATTATATACATTCAACTGCAAAGAACACGCAGTATAAATAACGTAAAGAACGACGCTTGTATAGGAGATATTCCGCGGGAAGAACCGATTCGCCTCTATTTAAAAGGGCATATCTCGGCGGAAAAACAAAGAAAAAGTGAGAGGACAGACAGAGGAAAAAGAAATGGTGGAGGGGACAGTCGAAGTGGAAAAAGACCAAGGATGACAAGGACTGCAGGGTCGAGCCCCATCATCCTTGGGTGCTAGGGCCGGGAGGGCGCACGTGAAACCTCCAGGAACAAGCACGTACAAACGAGCACAAAGAGCACTCAAGAGCACGAGCTTAGAACCCCCTTGCGGGGATATATATATATTATATATATATATATATATATATATATATATATATATATATAGAGAGAGAGAGAGAGAGAGGTCTGAGTTCATCTCATGATTTCATTATATATCACCAGTACACATTTGAAAACTTGTCGATCGATTTTTACAAACTAGTTGGTGATTCTATATAATTTGAGTGCGCTGATCTCAAAATATAGTTAGTTTTTCCTTATCACGTATGGTTTTCTTACTAGGGTGTGTCATAAATCCCCCATTTATCCCCAAATGTGAACCATCTTATCGAGACCAACATTGGATTGCACATGCTAAACCATAAATTTTGTTGTTATAGACTACAGTAACGCTTACATAATAATGTAGGGTAAATATATATAACAACCAGTCCCGTTCCCAGCAAAATACTCTCTCCCCTCCCCTCAATGGGTGGTTAACATTTGGGGACAGATGAGGTATTACAACACCCCTAGCACGAAATCTTTAGGTGATAGAGTAAAACCTAATTAAAGCAGAATTAAATAGCTCCTAGCTCTTGGACAAGCATATTGCTTGTTTATGAAAGAATAAAAAAATAACTGAAAGAAACAAAATATATTTACCTTCTTTACTTCCAAACATTTCAGGACTTCTGTACCAAGCGAAGTATGTGTCGGATGCCAATAAATTGTTCTCCTGCAATCTAGACCCCAAAAGTTCTGCAGAGTCCTTAGGCAGATTCAAATCCCTGACTAAGTCATTTAGTTCGGCTTGGGTTAATGGTTTAGGATCTCTGTCAGCTGTTGGCTGTTCATAAACATCATCATTGTCTGGATTTGGAGCTGAATCAGAATCTGAATTGTATTGATCCAGACTCTCGGGTGGGCGGGGAATAGGAACTTCTGGACCATGGGGTACCGGCCTTATTGCAGATGGAAGACTTGGGTATTGAAGGCTCTCTTTATTCTTTGCATTATAACCTTTAACATTGCAAGAACAGGAGTAGCAGTCGTCGGTATGGTTTCTAGGCTCGCGCCATACCATAGGGATCCCAAATGGCAAACTTTTCTTTTTACCTTTGCTCCAATTCTTTAGTGCCGCAACACACGTAAGACAAACCTTGTGTGGAGCCCAACTTTTGTCTTGATCTCCTAATTTAATTCCAAAATAAGCATGATAAGCTCTCTTAATGAAGGTCGTTACATTTGTCCTTTGTTTTACAACATACCGACCACAAATATAACAAATATGTCTGGACTATGGGTACATCCTCTAGAAGCCATTATTAAAATTTTAAAGACGTAATGTTAGAATTATCTATCTGAAAAATATGAAAAAACGAAATTAATTAAAGATAAAAAAGGTAAAAAATTACAGAACGCCCCAAAATTGTTTTGCTAATAACTTTAAAACTGTGGGTGATAGAAAAAAACTGGTAGCATTTTTTAATTCAGCGCAGCGAACTGCTTCAGAATCACAACTCAAAATAAAGAAATCGATTTTCATGCAGACCGGTGAATTATCTGACGGTTAAAATACTAAACGTTTTGGCACACGCGTAACCACGTCTGGAGCACGTAAACGACAGACGTACGTACAGTGTTCTTACGGTCAACAGCGATAAGTGTGAACAGTATAGGCTATACGGGAAGGGCATATTATGGCTTCCAATCCTGATAAACGTATTATGCTTTACAGAATTATTACGAGTGTTTTGTTGTTGCAGTTAAATATAAGATCAGAAATAGTTTTTAAAGTAGTGAAGAGTTATAGGAGTTGTTAAGTCTTTCATCCTTTGATGCTTCGTATAATCATGAAGGAATAACTGTTACCGCAGATACTAAACCTAAGCATTATTGCAGCATTCATACTACATATTCGTCTGCTTTACTTTGTCGATATAATGCCGACACTAAAATTATGTTCGTCATAAACTTACTTTACAGTTGCGTGTGTTTATTTGTGCGCGAAAGTATGTATACAATAATCTTCTATCTAAATTATGAGATAAAAGTCTACATTAAAATACTTTTGACGAGACCTCCATTCGGAATTTCATTTATTTTCCTCGCACTTATCACCTTTGTTTATTTTTTCCGTTTTTTCATTCACGAGGCTCGTAAAAATGTTGTTTTGTACCCTAATTATTTTTAATGACGCGTTTATTCCTTTTCTTACTTTTAGTTCTTATTAAGCTTTATACAAATATATAGAAAGTAATAATCAATGTAAAAAGTCATTCATTAAAACGCGTAACTTATTTTATGTAAAGTTTTACGTAAGTGTATCTGTCGTTCCTTTTACTCTACCCGATAATAAATAGGAATGTTATTGCTTTCCTCCGATCTTCATGTTGCGTGTTTGGTTTTCCTCTACAAAGATATAAATTTTTACCCACAAACCCAAATTTTATTTCTACATTTGCTTCCCTTTTATTCAATGCTTAATTTACCCTCACTAACGTTCTCTAGCTACTTTTTCACATTTTATGGGATTATCCCGCAACGATAACGAGATGTTTACTCATATTTTTTATCATTTGTAGTAAATAGGTTTCGACGCGTCCTCAGTCTGTTGAAAATTATGTTCTTTCTAAATAAATACCGTGTGACCACAAAAATTGTCCCTGTTTTTAATCGCTTATTACTCAGTCATTATTGCAGCTTCACAAATGAAATAAAAAGCATTCGAAAGAGAACATTTTAAAGTTTTATTTAATTTTTTCGATATCCTGGATACGAAATCAGTACTTATAAAAAAATGACAGTTTTATCCACCACAATCATGGGTTATTTGTCGGACATGCAACGTGTTTTCAGCGCAGAAGAGATGATCAAACATGGCTCGGTAGTTGCCACCCAACGGTCTTTCAGACGACAATACGGTCAGCAAAGGACCATAGATCCTAAAACGATTCGCAGGATTTTCGCAAAATGGAAACATCACGGCTCAATCAAGAGCATGCATAAAGGCAACTCTGGGCGCAGCAAAGGTGTGCGAACCGCTGAAAACATTGATTCAGTCGCAAATCAGCTTGAAACGGACAACAAGAAATCTGTGAGACGACTATCAGCTGTGACAGGAATCAAACGGGAGAGCATTCGGAAAATAATCACGTTGGATTTGAGAATGAAGTCATTCAAAATTATGTGTTTGCAACAGTTTAGCGAACAAGACTACCAGCGTCATTTGATGTTTTGTGAACGCATTGAAACAATAATTGAACAAAACCAGATAAGATTAAGTGACATAATATTCAGTGATGAATGCCATATCTATCTCAATGGGTTCATCAACAGACAGAATTACCGGTGTTGGTCACAAAACAAGCCAAATATACACTTGGAGAAACCTCTGCATTCACCAAAAGTTACTGTCTGGTGTGGTTTGAGTAGCAGCAAGGTTTATGGTCCTTACTTTTTTGAGGACCCAGAGACAAGGAGACCGCTTTCAGTAACTTCAGAAAGATATGTAGAAATGCTGAACACTGTTTTTGAACAAGAAAACTGCAGTAACAAGTGGTTTCAGCAAGACGGAGCAACAGCCCACACAACTAGGCAATCACTGGAATGTTTAACAAGATTTTTTGAACAAAGATTCATTTCTCATCGCTCGCAAGATCTCCCGATCTATCACCTATGGACTTTTTTCTCTGGAGATTTGTCAAGGACAAAGTATTCAGGCAAGAGCCATCCTCTATCGAAGAATTAAAGCAAGCGGTGGTAGAGAGTGTACAGTCCATTGAATGCAGCGTTTTGGAAAATGTAATAAATAACTTCCTTTCCCGTTGTGTAAAATGTAAGAATGTCCAGGGACGTCACTTTGAACACATGTAGAATAAATTAAAACTTTAAAATGTTCTCTTTCGAATGCCTTTATTTTATTTGTGAAGCTGCAATAATGACTGAGTAATAAGCGATTAAAAACAGGGACAATTTTTGTGGTCACACGGTACTTACAGTATTTCCATGAGCTGAAAAACCCACCGATTTCCACTGTTTCTGCGCTTCACTATTAACCCCATTTTTTTTTTTAACTAACCACAGCATACTGTAGATACGCACTTAACACGAAAATACTTCCCGCCTTCCCTTCTTTGCTTTGAAGCAGCCTTTCACTTCATCTTACGGTTCCGCAATTGCGAAAATCCACTTTAAGTGTGTTTCATGAAGGGAGCGTGACATTAGGCTTTACATGTCACGTAAGTACATTTGGTCCAGTTCATTTTTGGATTCTCGACCTTTACTTTTTTATGCTGTTATTTTTGCTCTCTTGATCCTCGGTCACATAAAGATTCATTCTCCTGAGAAGAAAGAAAATTAACGATGAAATAGAGAAAAATGCATACGTCATCTAAAAACCCATTTCCTATTCTTCGTGGAGTGGAGTTCGAACCTGGACTGAAGACACGTGTTGGGATTGTAAAATTGGTGATTTATTAATAATATAAAATACAGTAAAATTTTGACATAACTGAAAAACATAAGTTAGTTAGGATATAAAGTTGAAATAGGTCTCCCAGAAAATAGAATAGCGACTGCTTGCGCGAAAACATCCGAGCAGGTCTGAACGTGTTTGTATTGGAATATCACCGAATATGTGATGTTGTTTAGAGTCTAGAGGTGGAAAGAGAACATCAGTACGCGAGTATTCTTGTACTCGAGTACGGGTTTCTGTTGTACTTGTTTTCAATGCAATGCGTTCATATGGTCTAATAAGCTTTGCTCATGCAAGCAGCCAAGCACTAATTAAAGTTTGAAACCATACTCTTACACGCGTACTCGTACTCGAACACTAAAAAACTGTACTCATGCTCGTACTCAAGTACTAAAAAGGTATACTGTCCTAATCGTACTCGTCCAACTCCATAATTTTGGTACTCTTTCCACCTCTAGACTTTCAACCACTGCGGTGTGAGAGAATACGTCACGTGATGCCACTCATCTATTTCATCAAATCATATATTTGTAAACAATTTTAGTTTCAAATAGTACTTGAAATAAAAATAAAATTAATTTAATATGTATTGTCAAATAGGTAATAAATTAATTAAATAATATAAAACGTTTATGAATTTGTAAATGTCATAATATAAAGTATTTTAAAATTGTTTCTAAGTTCCAGGATCAAAAGGAAAAAGAGAATAAAGAATGTCTTCCCAATGAGAGATGAAAATTTAATTTTGGATGGGGAAAAACAGCGCGCAGGATAGAGCGATAGTGAGTGAGGCAGTGGAGAACACTGTCTTAGAGACAGGATCGTACACAGTCCATCACAAGATCTTAGGCCCCTCCCTTGTCATTTTTATTTTAATATTTCCACTCATGCCCGTGGGAAATGGGGCCCACTTTTAAGATGAACTTGAGGAAGTAAATTCAATTTAATTCTCCGCTAGGGCCTTCATAGGGGTACTCTCTCTCTTCAGGCCCTATACCTATTCTTGTCCCGCGCTAGGCCATATTCCCTAGGCCTGTTTGAATTCTGATCAAAATCCATTCCCTTTATTAATTATATAACGTAAGAAATCTAGGATCAAGTAAAGATAAGCACCCCCAGCCTTCTTTAATTAGCCTTATAAGGCTAACTAACGAAAATATCACGACCTAACCTAACCAATCGTTAAGTCAACTGTACGCCCTTGACGACTGGTTAGGTTAGGTCGTGATATTTTCCTTAGTTAGCCTTATAAGGCTAATTAAAGAAGGCTGGGGGTGCTTATCTTTACTTGATCCAAAACGTTAAAACTAACGAAAATATTACGACTTAACCTAACCAATCGTCAAATATATATATATATATATATATATATATATATATATATGAAAATTATTTCACGAAAGTAACACGTGAAAAATATTGATGATGAATAAAACCACGAAGGAAAGGAAACACAGATGGTGCTCAAGCGCTTTCGTCTAATGACATCCTCAGGAACACTGAGGATGTCATTAGACGAAAGCGCTTGAGCACCATCTGTGTTTCCTTTCCTTCGTGGTTTTATTCATCATTATATATATATATATATATATATATATATATATTGATGATTGATTAGGTTAAGTCGTAATATTTTCGTTAGTTTTAACGTTTTATTTGATTAGGTATACGCGGACAAAGTTGGGGAACGCAAACTACACTAGGATAATGTAGGGGAACGTAAACTACACTGGGCACCACAGGGGAACGTAAACTACACTTGCTCCAATGAAAGAAACACTTTATCGAAGGTGGTAAAATCACGAGTATATTTTAAAGAATATTTAAAGTAGCTTAAAATGATCCACCAGTGAGAGCTTCATGAATTTTCTCGAATAATGAATAAGTCAAAGTCAGTCGTTACCGAGCAAATCTGAGAGGACTAGCAAAAGTCTACGGGCCTATTTCGCTAGACCTGCTGTGCTGGGGCCTTCGGCCTCAGTAACTGACCGAATAATTGAACCCTCAGGACGGACGGACGGACAGGACTGCCTTTTTATAGTATAGATAAGATAAGAGGAAAGACTTTTTCTCTAAAGATTCGTACAATGTCAGCAGTCTTGTTTTCTCAAATTACAGCTCTCTCTTCTTCCCTAGCCACTTCTGTTATTAGTAGGCTGACCATATTTCCTTGAGACAAAAACGGGACATTGGGATGGCAAAAAAGGGACGGGGGTTATGTAATATTCTGTATTCATGAAAAAGTAAGTACATAAACATATTGAGCTTAAAATTATTCTTCAGTGACAGAACCCATACAAAAACCCATACAAAACGGTACTGTCCCGTTCAAAACGGTACGTATGGTCAGCCTAGTTATTAGTGACTAGTGGGACGAATTTTTTTATATATGCTAAAACAAGGAACAAGACGGGGGAAAGCGAATGTAGATTTCTCATTATAATTTAATCGTGGAGAGAGATCCATTTTAAAAAATTTAGAATCACAATCACATATTAGTAACGAAAACGACCTAACAGGACACACCACGCCCGAGGACCAGGGTTGCCGAAATTTTTTTGGCAAGTGTACCAAAACTTAAGTCAAAAGGTACCAAATCTCGCAAAAAGGTACCAAATAATTGAAAAATGATAATAAATCTCACGTTTCGGCCATTATCCAAAACTTTCGTTCACAAAAACACTTTTTTATATATAAAAAGACGATATATTTTGATAAGTTGAGACAATAAAATAAAACTAAAATCCAGCAATTAAAACAAGATTTTTATTTTGGCGACTTGAACAATGAAGGCATTTTCCAGGATAATTCTGGCCATTTTGATCCTAAAGTGCTCCTGCACCAAGATCGTAGTTTATAATATATTGTAATTCGAATGTACCCTGTACCGACCATTCTTTCTACTACGAGACGAAACGAAACGAAAATTAAAATCCATCAATAATAATTTTTTTCTTTTCCATTCAATAATGAACCAAATTATAGTTTTCTAAAGGATAGTTTTTATACATACATAGCGGTTTTTGTTTGTTTCGACAAAACTTCAAATAGTACCAAAATTTTCGGCCGTCGTACCAAACGTACCAGAGGAGGCAAAAAGTACCACATTTGGTACGAACGTACCAACTTCGCCAACCCTGCCGAGGACTGCTTTTGGGCATTTTTAATGCCTTCGGCTTCAGCGCATTTCGAGTGTTGCCAAACAGTATTTTATATCTCAAACAATTTCATTTTACATATCTTAATTTCCTACAATTTTAATCAGTTTATTATATTCTTATATTCTAAAAAAAATATTAAATTTCTTATTAAACATTATTATATTTCTTATTAAAAAAACAATAGCCGGCAACACTCATAAATATAAAGTAAGTGGGAAATAATATAAAGTTAAAAATAGTCACTTAGCTGCAGGGAGTAAAATTGATTTGAAAAAAACAACTTCGTGTCCGCGCTACCAAACGTATATTAATAGCACCACACCCACCCACGAACGGGGCAATGATTAATCAGTTACTTTCGGGGTCACCCCGGGAGAAGACGTCATCCCGGGAGAAACCTCGAACCATTCATACGCAACCCATTCTATGAGACCATCATCGGAAGAAAAAGCCGTCTCCCCAGTCTCAGATATCAAGTGTTATACTTTTCATGAAAGATACGATAAATAAGACCAATTTTTCTATTTATACATCTCACAAATCACTTCCATTCTCCTAATTTACACTCATGTACCTTTTTATACACATTTTTTAAATTTTTATCATTATTCATTCTTTCCACATGTCCATACTGTATATACGTAGGATACTTTCTTCTGTTCTCGCATTCATTGACAGACTTTTTTACTCTTCTCCTTTCCTGAATATCCTTATTTCTTATTCATTCATTCTGTTTTCTACTAATTGCTTCTTAAATGCTTTATCTCAACAGCTCACATTTCTGAACACAAACTATCATACCAAAGAAGCGTCCAACATCCACGTGTATCAGTATATATAAATCTCTTGCTACATCTACATTGAGGATTTCCTTCCAGCCAGGGTTTTCATCGCACTCATGACTTACTTTCCCTCCTTCACTCTACTTTCTATACTTTCTACTTTCGAGTTTCGATTATTCATACACCGCAAATATTTAAATTCTTTGACTTTTAATATTTCTCCATTCATCACAATATTCCATGTTGACTCTTCTTCTCCAACAACAAGACTTCACTCGCATTTAAATTCACGTTCAATAATCTCATTTCATAGACATCAACAAAACAGGAGAATTTTATATACTTTTATAGATACACTTAAAAGACTTATATATCTATCACGAAAAACTATAATAATCGTAGATTGTTTTTATACGAAAACTGAAGTTGTTTTCTGTGGTACATTTTACTGAAGGATTAATAGCGCATTATCTAATGAAAGCGCAAGATAAAACGAGTTTCGTTCGAAAGCTACACTTTTTTGTTTCTCGAATGGTGTAGTGGTAAGAGACGTGCCCTGGACGTTGCCTTGGGACGCGATGACAAACCCTCCTCTACCCTACACATTTTACGTCAGTCGTCGTACTTATACTGTATACCTATATACTTTTTACAGTAACTTCTTTCAACTTTATTTTACTACATTTGTACATTCTAATCCCCTAGAATATATCCACTTTCCAACGATTCTCGACATATCTTCCACAGACATTCAAGCAATTCTATCTCCACATTTAAATATTTCACTATTTATCCTATGCACCAGTTCCAGCCGATTTTCCTTTCTTCTGCTTGTATACTACTCGCTCTACGTCTAACGTTTTATACTCCCTGGTATACACTTCTACACTGGCATGATACACTTCACCTTCGAGCTCACTAATATACCCTAAATATCACGTATTTGTTCATCTTACGCTAACACACTACGCTCTTACTGTATCATTCATATTACCAATCATCCAGACTGACAATAACACTTTCTCACTTCTTTCCAGAATAACTTTTTATTCTCCACATTCCTTTCCATCATCCATACTCTTATTTCTTACCTCTTTTCACTACTTTTCACTATTCTTCTTATATATTTTGCATAAATCACTGCACTTTCTTTCATGACTACCAGGCTGCGTTTGAAACTTCTTTGCAGGCTATTTTTTCATTCTTTCACTAGAGTCTTCACATCAACGTTCTATCATGCTTTTTTCTTCACTCCATTTTGTGCACATCTGCACACATCATATGCTGTCTTTATGAACCATTTTATATATTTTCCACATATTCTGTACATCCTTTTTTTCCATAATCTATCTTGCTAAAGACCTGCTCTTTTTTTTTTTTTTATATTACGTTGTTGCCTCATTCGAATTCAGCCTTAAAATATTTATTTTTTGTCTTTTCACTAAGCCTGAAGCTTAAGGGCCAAATTAAATAAAAATAAATATCAATAGTCCAATTAACACATATACAGTATGTTATGCGTTAAAATTATTGTACAGTAATATAGTAATAATTGTAATATTTATTTTTAGCAATAAAGAGATATCTATCTATCTCTGCATTTTATACCACCCACAAAACAACTAAACCTTACATAATACAATCATATGGTCTGATAAACCTCCACTCAATCCACGAGTAGCTTTGTATCTCTAAAAAATGTCATCACACACACACACACACAGTTCTTTGATTTTATCTCTGTCATTCACTCCGGGGACACCATGTTTCCCAAACATTCCAGGTTAAGGGCCAACTGACATATTTTATTTAGATCACCTCTCAGAGTTTACTCTAAACGCATTCCGATGCTTTCAACAACGTCACTTAACGCATTCCAAAATTCATCCTTCCCTCCTACATACTGTGTATATATAACAATCGTTGCTACTTTCATTCTCCTAAACTTAAACTTGGTATACAGACATCTGTCATGAAAGCATTTTTTTTTATTTGTTCATGTCACTCGCCTTTCATTAGCTAAGCAATACTCCTCTTACCTCTTCCTCCTCCTCCCTTTATACCCGATTTCACACGGTAGTATGATAGTAAAAATGTAGAGGGAGGTGGAGGAGTAGAGTGTCAAGGGGAGTACTCGTGCCAGTGTCAGTGCCAAGGGGTGGGGTGCCAACTTCCCCAACATAAATACTAAAAAATGAATATAGATTATAGTAATCTAACCTAACCTAACCTATCCTAAACCGGAAAATAATTTATTTATTTATATATATATATATATATATATATATATATATATGTGTGTGTGTGTGTGTGTGTGTGTGTGTGTATGTGACGTCACATTATGAACTTTAACGGCTGCAATTTTAAAATATCATCTGATGCTTAAAATTAGCATGCTGATCCATGCTACTATGAATATAGAGTACAGATTCCACGATAACACTGCTAATACGTATAACAGTGTTATTACACCGTCTGGAGTCGAGCCCCCGACCTGTGCCCACTAAAACCAAATCTGGTCGACCACTATCTTATTAAGACGTATACATAAACATAATTTAAAAAATAAGTGAGGAGTAAGTAGAGAAACACCTGCATACAATATTTATTAACATGTCAAGAGATTATTTTTTATTAGTATAGTAAACTTACAAATAGTGGTGGAAATAGTTATATTCGCAATGCTTTGTATAATACAACCAATTCTTTTTAGAAATAATGCCCACTTTAATGTATGAGTCTTTCTATACTCGATATACAGAGCCTTAAGATTGTTTATGATTATTTTTCTTTCTAATTTACAATTGCACCTAACATTTTCATAATTCTTAATGTTTGAGCATATAGATTCAAAGGCGTACGGTCGGATATTACAATATTATCATGAAAAGTCAATGTATACGCAAGACATTTTTAGTGAGCATTTATTCTCTTTTCATCAGTTTTTTTCAATTGAAAACTGTGCAGAGTTCAATCATATCGATGCATAAGGAAATCCTCTAAAACATCTACAGATCTACAGAAGCTAAGGCTAACAAAGACCCTAAGATCCATTCTAAGGTTAGCCCGAGAGAAAGAAGAAAGTAAGGGGTTAAAAGAAGAGAATAAGGGGTTAAGTAAGTAGCAAAACCTATCACTCGTGGGTTAAAATTCATTCAGAAAGAGAGAAAGAAAGACACCATCACCATCCGCCGGCCACTGCTGACAAGTCGGAAAAATAGTCGAAGAGAATACTTCCAGCTGTTGCAGACCAGTCCCCCACTCCATAGGGGGGTAAAGGATGCAGCCCACTCTGCCGGAAAGGGTGAAAGATGAAAAGAAGTAAAATAAAAAAGCATTACAAACCATGCAACACATTCTTAACTCAAAGCAACACATACCTCCAGCAGTTGCAGACCGGTCCTCTACTCCATAGGGAGGTAGAGGACGGAGCCCACTCCGCCGGAAAGGGGTGGAAGATGAAAAGAAGTAAAATAAGAACGCATTACAAACCATGCAACACATTCTTAACTCAAACACTATCATACCATGCAAACTACAGACATGCAATGAAGAGAGTTACAGACATGCAAATAAGGAGAGAGAGAAAAAAAAGTATAAAGAATAAAAAAAAAGTGGGTTAGTTTACGCTACGAGCTACATTTAAGTTCGTGTTAGTCTAATTTTTTTTTTTTTTGCTGGCATCCCACGCTGGCATGTCACAAGCTGACATTACCGTCAACAGACTCATTCTCGATCACCACCCCGAGAGCTCCTGTTGCTAATTGTTTTATTTAATAAACAACGTTAATAATTTTAACGAGGGAGAGGGAAAAGGGGGAGGCTCAGAAGGAAAAGGGGGAGGCTCAGAGGGAGAAGGGGGAGGCTCTGAGGGAGAAGGGGTATTGTTTTATTATTATATTAAACAACGTTAATATTTTTAAGATGCCTATCTAAACGGTTCTTAAACATATTAACGCCGGTAGAGTTCACGACGGGCGCGGGAAGATTATTCCATTTATCAATTACTTTAAACGTAAAGAAGTTTTTAGCGATATTAGTAATGAAACGTCTGCCACGCAACTTAAATCCGTCATTTCGAGTATTGCTATTATCGAAAGTGAACAGTTTGTCAAAATTTACGTTATCGATGTTATTAACGATTTTGAAAACTTCAATAAGCTCCCCCTTAATCTCCTAGTTTCGAGTGAATGCAAGTCTAACTCTTTAATCCTATCTTCATAAGGCTTGTGGCGCAATGACAGAATTAGTTTCGTGGCACGACGCTGAACCCTTTCTAACCTATCAATATCCTTACGCAAATACGGGCACCAAAACTGAACGGCATATTCTGAATGAGGCCTGACTAGGGATTTGTAAAGGGGCAATGTAATATTCTTCGAGTTAAATTCGAAATTACGCGCTATGAAGCCTAATGTCCTATCAGCTTTAGCGCAAGACTCCAGGCACTGGTTCCTAACTTTTAACTCCTTAGATATGCGTACGCCTAAATCTACTTCGTCAACGTTCGCTAACTCTCTATCATCCATCGTGTACGTGTAATTATTGTTAAGAGAATCTATATGCAAAACTTTACATTTGTCTACGTTAAATTGCATCTGCCACTTAACCGTCCATTCTATAATCCTATTTACATCGTCTTGGAGCCTATTTCTATCGTCCTCGTTAACAACCTTACCGCCTATTTTAGTATCACCGCGAATTTTGACACGTTACTAGTCAAACCTACATCTATGTCATTAATGTAAATTACGAATAGCAATGGGCCTAACACTGAACCCTGTGGGACACCGCTACCTACATCCAACCACCCCGATTCACTACCATTAACTACGACCCTCTGTCTCCTACCACGAAGCCATTCCTCTAACCAGTTAGCTACCTGACCGCGTATACCGTACGCTTTAACCTTCGCAATTAATCTTTTATGCGGAGCTGTATCGAACGCTTTTTTTAAATCTAAATAAATAACGTCAGCCGCTCTATACCTATCATATTCGCGCACTATTTCGTTATAAAATTCTAACAAATTAGTTAAACAAGATCTATGGCGTCGAAACCCATGCTGACTACTATTAATCAAATCGCGACTTTCTAAGTGTTCGATGATACGGTCCCTAACTACGGATTCCAAAAGTATACCGACAATTGACGTTAAGCTAATGGGCCTATAATTGCTAGCTACTGTGCGGTCGCCTTTTTTAAAAATGGGCGTAACGTTAGCTAATTTGAAGTCTTCAGGAATAATCCCCGTTTCGAGTGACTGATTAAAAATCTTTGTTAAGGGGCCTACGACAACGTCTTTCAAATCTTTTAGATGTCTAGGATAAAACGCGTCAGGGCCTGGAGCCTTGCTAACTTTTAACTTATCGATATAATGCGCAATCTCACCCTCGTAAACAGTTATTTCATCCAAAATAGTCTCGCTGCTAAATGGAACGATATCGTCCACATCGGGGACATTATTGGCGTCTTCTACAATAAAACTGTTGCAAAAAAGTTATTAAAAATACCCGCCATCGCCTGAGCGTCGGAAGCCAAAGCGCCAAAGAGAGGGCTTATATTATCTTTTATCGGCTTACGATTATTCACGTAATCGAAAAACTTTTTTGGGTTATGTTTACTCTCCGCAGCTATAAGGATCTCTAAATTACGCTTAACATTCCTAACTGATCTTTTAACCTGACGTCGAAGCTCGATATATCTATTAGCGTTAGCTACCGTGCCATTGCGCTTATTAAGTCTATACGCTCTGTTACGCTCGTTTATGAACTCACCTATTTCCCTAGTCCACCACTCAGGCCTACCATGATTTCTAGCGCGCTTGGGCTTACGAGGAATAAACTCCCTTTCGAATTCAAGAAACTATCTTTAAACGCCTCCCAATGCAAATTTGCGTCATTACCCATAAATAAGTCATCCTATCCGCAAAACTATCAAAATTGGCCCTACGAAAATCAGGGACTTCTATTACGTTACTATCCTTAGTGTTTTCTATCAATAACTTAAACCTAAGAATTTGATAATCACTCCATCCTAAACTCTCGCCTACTTCTAAACCTTCTAAACTCAATCAATCTCAAACCCTCAACGTTACCAGTAAAAGTCTCGTAATTGACGTTAGGGCAGTTAAAGTCTCCGACAACTATACTATCCCGATTATTAATAAAGTTACCAAGTAGTGTGTAAAATCTAGTATCGGTATCGAGGGGTTGATCGGGAGGTCTATAAACAACAACAAAATTGAAACTAAGACTACGCGCCCTAACTTCAACGCATATCACATTAATTGCTGCCGGAAAATCTATCTTAACCTCGATAGCCCTAAGGGAATTCCGAATGTACAGCAAAACGCCGCCACCAATCCTATGTAACCTATCATTAGTAAAAAGTTTAAAACCCGGTATTTCAAGTTCCCCCAACAAGTCCCGAGTCACGGTATTTAACCACGTTTCAGTGATAAGCAACTATATCGTAGTTGCCGGAATAAATTATCGCCTTAAATTCGTTTAACTTATTTCTAATACTACACGCGTTACAATAAAAGACGTTTAAGTTATTTTTTACCACGGGTCGGCGTTTTAAACTATTTTTCACGTCGGGCCCGCGTTCCCCGGACCCACAACGTTTAAAGAAGGCTTCGACCTATACAGCTTTCGAACGTTTTCGTCAATTAACCTACCTAGCCTAGCATTACCTATTTCATTAAAATGTACCCCATCTTTTATAAAAAGGCCTGGATCTCTGAAATCTGACCACAGCTTTACGAAGGGTACATTTTCCTCAACACAAATCTCTTCTAATTTAGTATTCAAAAATATCGTTTTAGACGTAATCCTAAGACCCAAACCTATCTGACCTCGCCTTTAGGGACCTAATTAACCCGCTATATCTCTCCAAAAGGTCAGGCACTCTCGTATCGGGCCTAACGAGTCGTTGCCCCCTACCATCGTCACCAACATCGAGTGACGGGAGGCAACGTCAATCCTATCCATTTCGTCTCTAACTCTGTCAACCCTGGCCCCTGGGAGACAGACTCTCCTCTTGGTTGGATGCCGTTCAACGAACTCTGTGTCCATATGGCTCACTAAAGAGTCCCCATTTAAAATAGTTTCCCCCTCATTCACGTCCCTTTCCAAATGGGCGAAAGGGTTCGAAACCTCGATAGGGGGGGGATTCCTATCACCTAACGTACGCGGCCTAGCTCCACCCTTAACTTCTCTAAATCCCTCCACATCTACTAATCTCGGACCAACCTTAACCCCTTCCTCAACTCTATCCAACCTTCCCGATAAGCTATCTAAACTAGAAACTAGGTTACGCACCTCACCCTTCAAATTACTAACGTCTTCAACGTTAGTATTCGTTCGGCCCTACCCCTGCCCTCATGAAGCGTTGCAAATCTTTCCGTTACCTCACGTACACTGCGTTTTATGTCAACTATTTCCTCCCTTAATTCGCAAAATAAAACCCGATCTCTCGGTAATCGCCATAGGACCGCCGTCATAGTCCCTAAAATCTGTATACCACCGATTCACCCCGCAGTTAACACACGACGCTTTCTGCGACGGCATCGCGCAAGTTAAATTAGTTTATAACTGTCACAAGTTTAAGTTAAATTAAGCTGACACGCGATGAAAACTTCTAAATCACTAAAAACCACTTATATTCAAGTACTTAACTATATAATATAAACGCAAGTATATAAAATTCAGAACTTACCAAAAGTAAGGTTATTGGCAATATCCAAAAGCAGAATCAATATCAGAGAGCTCAGGAAATGCGTCCGCTCAGTACGGAGTCTGGCTGACAACAGTTAGAGCGCATATAAAGAAACAATTCCTCCGGATGAACGGTGAAGGCGAGGAATGGTTTGTAACGCTTTAGTTCAGCGTCCCAACGCGAGTGGTACTTCTCGGGGGAAATGTCTTCTAAATATTCTTTAAGCTCCATTCCGTTCTTACTTTGTTCATCTGTACACTTCATAAAATCATTAAAAACTATATAGGCATGCTCAAGAACGGTACCATGGTGTCAGAATAACGCATATCATTAACCCGCGCATTTAGAAAAGGTTTCAAGTTGAGAAAGGCGGGTATTTAAAATAGTCTCTCGAGGATGAAACGGTAACGAAAAGGTACTAGTCTGTTATTAACATGTTTTACTGAAAGTTTTTAGATTAGTTTTCCACATCATTCGTGTTTCAATGCAGGGTTGACTCGTGTCACAGCTCACAGTTAACATGCAAATAATACAGTATGAAGGGATGTCACTGATCGTTACTGTTGTTGTACTCGCGGTAGCTGGTACTTTATAATTCTCAGCCGACCACTTCTCAACCAACATAAAGATTTTCGACGTCTCATCAACATTCAAATAAATATTATTACCTTTGGCGGAGTCTGTACGTTAATAATTTGTCTCGAGCACATAATTAATTGCACCGCTGCTACATTTAAACACTCTCACTGATTTGGAAAAAGTCAGCGTATTAAGCGTTAAGGATACTGCTTAGCGGTAGCTTCATCTTTCTTTGTTACTGTCGGTGCAGGTGTTTCTTGATGGTACTGCTGTGAGGAGGCTTCTGGATAGCACGTCACGACGCTCCAAGTTCAGATGCTGTTGTGAGCCAGACTGCCTGCTTCAGTTCGTGACGCAGACCTGGTGTTGAGTCATACGTCTCAGGATCAAGGCGCCATCTGATGGTGGCTTAGTGACTGGGCACTCGCTGAACAAAACATGTAAGGATATGCACCGACATGAAAACATAGTTTAGGGCGGGGAAAAGTATGTATGCAAAACTACTTAAACGTTAGATGATTCGATAGTAATTCAATTAATACTGAGGAACACTATTCGAGAAATGGCATGTCTATTCGTCACCAAGTTCTTTTTAAAAGATACATAATCCTTTAGCCATAACCTTACTGGACACTTTATCGTGGTAAACGCTGATGTAGTGGTAAAAATATTTTAAATTATCCATAATCACTAGATTGACGGTTTTTGTAGCGGAGGTATAATTAGTGAGGTGTAACATAGCGTAATTAGACTTGTCCGATTCGTCAACGAGTTTTTTTTTTCTCTAAGCGTCGAGTCCTTCACTTCACTATGGTTATATTCTTAACACAGCTTAAATTCGATATATATTCCAAGACGTGTTTAACATTAAGAACCCTTGTGATACTCTCCTTAGAATAGCTATAAAACACTGAGCATTCTAACCCATCATCCTTGCGTGAATTAAGGTTGATTTAAAAACTTCAAAAAATGTATGAAAGGACAGATGTCGAGTATTCCCTACATCTTCAGATTTACAGAGTACCACTTTACAAAGGTGTTGCGAACAATATTAGAGCTGCGACTGAAGATTTAAAAATTCCGTTGTCAGCTTTCGACAGACACAAAGACAGCGGAGGCTATCTGAACAACGTTCAGAAACTGGTGTACACTGATTATCATTTGGTAAAGTTCTAAGTGAAAGTATTCAGTTGTTGCCAAAGGTTTTTCTTTGTGTGTCATAATATGTGCGCTCTTGTCAATATGCTTCATAAACATTTTCTTGTTCTTTCTATGGTTGCCCTGATAGTATGTAATTATATCAATAATTTTTTTAATGTAAAATGAACTTAAAATTTGTTATAACCAATTTCTTATAACGGCACTATATAAACAGGACTAATGTCTACGCCTTCGAAATTTCGGCTAATCACTGGACGGATAGTTGCACGCACTTAAATCCTCAAAACCAGAAGCATTTGGCATTGAAAATAGAGTTTACCAAACCCTTATCTAATCCTACTAGTGGACTACTCTATCTAATCCCAAGACCTGATTGAAATTGACCGGTTTAGATCGATGATAATGGATTTTTAATAAACGAGCTCACAGTCCAGAGGATTATGAAGAAGGATTGCACGAAAAATTTTCATAGGTACATACGCAAAAGATGAAGAGCTGAATCTGACCAAAGAAAAAACTCCATCAAAAAAAGTATCCTTGGGATTTATACTTAATACCGATATCTCGACAGAATCGGGAATTCATTGAGTGGGTGTGTATTTCAGAAGGAGACAGCAAATATAGTACTACTATCACTCGCTTAGGATGTCGCCGTTTCATGGCACAAGTATCTCAAAATTCCTAAAACGACTACATATACTTAGTATTATATCGAATCCTTATAAGCATCAGAGCGTTTACAGTAATGTATGTGGTCATTGCTGCCTGCTGTTTTTGTTGTACATATTTAAGCGCTTTTCTTATGGGGAAATGCAAATGAAAATGCACGCCTAAATGAAAAATTTGTATGTAATCAGCTAAATTATCTCTTCCCATTTGTGACTAAAAACCAGTAGCAAGAAACAGGGTTTTTTTATTTATATTTCATTTGTAACTTCTAAAGTCTACACAGAGTTGTGAATTTTTAATGTTATAATTAGAGCCCGGATATTCAGGCAAATGCCATAAATGGCTTTTTTCCTGCCTTTTTTTTTTAGCGTTTACAGGAAAAAGTGCATTTTTTTGTCATGAAGTGCCTAGTTTACCTTTTTTTTCATTATTTTCTAGTATTATTCCATTAGAGTTCGAAAACAGGCATATCAGTTATATATATATATATATAATATATATATATATATATACCTTTCAACCTTTCAAAGGTTCCGTGCGATGATTTCTCATTTTACGAAGGTCAAGCTTGTCGCCCCTCCTCTCGAGTTGGCCTGGTGAAGTAGTGAGTTGGTTTCTTGTACTCTCCACCTCACATAACCAGGTACGCCCTGCTCATCGGGGATTGTTTAGAGCCAGGCGTCTAATCTTCTTTTGAAGATGTTCACTGCAACACCATTTGTGTTCCTTAGGTCTTTGGGCAGCTGATTAAACAGTTTTGGTCCTCTCACAACAAAACTATTTTCTTTCAGGGTGAAGGATGTTCCCTGCCTTGCCTTTAATTTGGGAACACGAAACATTCTTCCTTTTCTACTTTCCACTTTTGTTTGGGGAGTTACAGGGTTCAGAATAAGATTAGGGACTAGTTTCTCCATTGTTTTCCAAGTGTAAATAATGGTGTATCTTTCTCTTCTCTGAAATGGAACAACGCGCGTTCGGAGACGAACGAAATGATTAAAACAGCATTTGGAAATGATGCTCTCAGTGTAACTAACGTTTACAAATGGCACAAAAAGTTTAAAAGTGGAGAAACATCGCTTGAAGACAAGGAACGCAGTGGCCGCACTTCCACTTCTCGTACGGATGAAAATGTCCAACAGATTCGATTTCTAGTACGAGCAAATGTTTCTCCATTTACAAACTTTTTGTGCCATTTGTAAACGTTAGCTACAGTGAGCATCATTTCCCAAAGCTGTTTTAATAATTGCGTTCGTCTCCGAACGCGCGTTGTTCCATTTCAGAGATTTATACGTACTGCCAAAACACACCCTCCTTTTAAGCGCTCCAACCAACTACTGACTCATGGTAGTAGATTTTGCTTCAGACTGCAGACGCCAGAGGGCAGGAAGACTCACATATGTAAACGGTTATTTCTTATTTGCATTCATTTGTCCGTAGCAATAAAATTATCGATACTTTTTGATCACTCCTCGTATATATATATATATATAAACGCTTTTTGATATAATTTTTTATATTAACATAATATATATATATATATATTGTTAATATAAAAAATTATATCAAAAAGCGTTTGCAAACAAATGATATCAAGGATATAATTTTGATGACCAGGAATGTTATATCTCCATCATTATACGTTCACCCAAAAAACTGTCAACCTACCTCAGCATCAGTTGAAAGAAGTTTTTCGATTCTTCGAAAACTCCTAGCCAAAGACAGAAACTTCAAATCCGAAAATGTTAAAAACTATATTGTGATGTATAATGCAGATGTGGAATAATTGTATTTAAAAATGTTAACTGACTGCATTTGGAGTGTTGTATAATATATTAGTTTTATGTATCAATCTATAAATAGATTACAATTTATCACTAAAATTACACAACTAATAGTTTGTAATCACGAAAATTAGACAATTTAATGGTACATATTTATTAGGTCAATAAAGTTAATTTTGGAGGAAAATAGTCAATTTGTTTTTGTTTTTAGGTCAATAAAATTTGCCCTACTTATGAGTTATGCATATATGTTTATAAAGTCTAATAGATGATAATATCAATAAACTAATGTTACCAAGAGATAGGTTTCAGAAAAAATTCTGGCATGATATAGTTGGATAAGTATTTAAAAATGTATTTGAAATATATCTAAATACATTTCTGATGTAATGTATTTAGTATTTAAATACATTTTGAAAATATGTAATGTATTTGGTATTTAAATACTTTTTTAAGGAAGTAATGTATTTAGTATTTAAATACATTTAAAGTATTTTGTGCCCATCTCTGCCTATAAGAGTATAGAAAACAGACCGAACGCGTAAATCACTCTTAAAGCGAATGTGTGGTTAAAGTAAGTGAAAAGAAAAATTCGCGTCTGTAAAAGACTAAAAAAAAAAATAGTCTACCCTATTTTCCTGAGAAACAAAACGAAGTTCCGTGCATTCGGTAAAATATAAAATACACAGGATTATAATGTACAAATTCTCAAGAG
>JAJOZX010000835.1:1002500-1037500 GCA_023014485.1 Bathynomus jamesi | reverse complement strand
GCAGCCGTGGAGGGAGCGTGCGTCTGTCGGTAACAGGTGCACAGAAGCGGACAGGGGTCATTCAATCCTGCTGTTTTAATATATATATATATATATATATATGTTATAATTTAATTTATCATCGAAATAAAGCCTCGCCCTGATGACACAATTATTTTTATGTAATTTCATTAATTTAATAATTCCCACGCTAGTGTATGACTCATTTCCTTCCGAACGGAATTCACACGCCAGTGACGCAGACGATTTCTTTGATTTCACCTGGAAAACACAATAGATTGTGAGGCCCTCGGTTCTCAAACGTTCTCAGGTGACGTCAACCGCTTGCGTGGTGGCGTAGCCAGGTTCCGTTCCTTTGACTCTATAAGAAGGGGATCAGCGCCCTTAAGGCAGATTCCGAGGAGCCGGGTATCCGGGCTGACGAGAGAAAGTCAGCTCGTTAGGAAATTGCTTTTGGAATTAGAAGATTAATGGGTTTTCAATTGGAGTCTGATTGTAGGGAAAAGGCAGTAGACTTAGCAATTGACTCATATAAGCTTGGAGACTCAGAACGGACAAAGGTGTCTTAGAGGGGTCTCTGGCTTATTTAATATCTTACAATTAAGAAGTAACTATTATTATATCTCTAAAACTTTTATTATCAACTCTCTGTTCTGTGTAAATGAAACATTCGATTCATTGTAACTGACTAAATTTCATCTTGCCTAAATTCAATTAAAACCCTTAATAGCCGTCGTATTTCCTTTCTCTTTGACTTTTGATAACTGGGGAAAAGTAAATCTCCGATTCACAAAGTGCTCTTCAATTATATATATATATATATATATCACACTGAGGTCGGGGGTTCGACTCTCCATGGTACATAACCGAATTATTGTATGCGCTTCGGTGGTGTAGTGGTTAGCATCGCTGAATACGAACCCATCGGCCACGGGATCGAGACCGTGACGGCAGGCAACGCGCAGCAAAACCCAGCTGTTCATCCTTCCCCACAATAAAAAATTGGTTGGTAGATAAATGGGTACCCTGGATATCCTTGTGGTTAAGACGCTGGGCTGCTGATCGGGAGGTCGTGAGATCGAGGACAGGCGAGGACTTTGTAATTTCTGACCACTCGCGGTGGGACGAAGTTCGGATTCCACGTTAAACTGTAGGTCTAAGGTGGAGCAACAAGCGTGACCTTCGGCAAAATGAACAATTCGGGCGGAAACAAAACCAACAGTTATATAAAGATTGAGGTCGGGTGCTCGACTTCCGATAGTAACAAGTGCATCGTATTCTGACATGCTTCGGAATGAGTTAAAGCGAGCAATTCGCACAAAACGGAGAGGGAGATTGTCGGAAGGTGTTATTCTGTTACACGACAATGCGCGCCCTCATACCGCTGCACAGACTAGAAAATGCCTTCAAGAACTTAAATTTGAAGTTCTCGACCATCCAGCCTACAGTCCAGACCTGGCACCTTCGGATTTTTACCTGTTTGGATCACTAAAAGACGCTTTGAGAGGTCAGCGATTTCAAGGCGATGATGACCTGAAGGAGGCGGTGCATGACTGGTTACGCACACAGCCAAAAACATTCTTTTGTGATGGCATTAGGAAACTTGTAGATCGCTGGACTAAGTGTATTGAGAAACGGGGAGACTATGGTGAGAAGTGATGTGTTTATAATCTATCAGATGTGAAACTAAAATTTTGAAAATAAAAAGTGCGGATACTTATTGAATTACCCTCGTGTGTGTGTGTGTATATATATATATATATATATATATACTGTATGTATCAGGCATGGGGACGAGGCCGAAGACATACATTTTTTCAAAGGGCTCGAGGCCTTTTTAGGGGAAGCCTCACAACGCCTTAAGATTACACCGGTCTGCATGAAAATCGAATTCTTTATTTTGAGTTGTGATTCTGAAGCAGTTCGCTGCGCTGAATTCAAAAATACTACCAGTTTTTTCCTATCACCCACAGTTTTAAAGTTATTAGCAAAACAATTTTGGGGCGTTTTGTAATTTTTTACCTTTTTTATCTTTAATTAATTTCGTTTTTTCATATTTTTCAGATAGATAATTTTAACATTACGTCTTTAAAATTTTAATAATGGCTTCTAGAGGATGTACCCATAGTCCAGACATATTTTGTTATATTTGTGGTCGGTATGTTGTTGTAAAACAAAGGACAAATGTAACGACCTTCATTAAGAGAGCTTATCATGCTTATTTTGGAATTAAATTAGGAGATCAAGACAATAGTTGGGCTCCACACAAGGTTTGTCTTACGTGCGTTGCGGCACTAAGGAACTGGAGCAAAGGTAAAAAGAAAAGTTTGCCATTTGGGATCCCTATGGTATGGCGCGAGCCTAGAAACCATACCGACGACTGCTACTCCTGTTCTTGCAATGTTAAAGGTTATAATGCAAAGAATAAAGAGAGCCTTCAATACCCAAGTCTTCCATCTACAATAAGGCCGGTACCCCATGGTCCAGAAGTTCCTATTCCCAGCCCACCCGAGATCTGGATCAATACAATTCAGATTCTGATTCAGCTCCAAATCCAGACAATGATGATGTTTATGAACAGCCAACAGCTGACCGAGATCCTAAACCATTAACCCAAGCCGAACTAAATGACTTAGTCAGGGATTTGAATCTGCCTAAGGACTCTGCAGAACTTTTGGGATCTAGATTGCAGGAGAACAATTTATTGGCATCCGACACATACTTCGCTTGGTACAGAAGTCCTGAAATGTTTGCAAGTAAAGAAGGTAAATATATTTTGTTTCTTTCAGTTATTTTTTTATTCTTTCATAAACAAGCAATATGCTTGTCCAAGAGCTAGGAGCTATTTAATTCTGCTTTAATTAGGTTTTACTCTATCACCTAAAGATTTCGTGCTACAAGGGGTGTTGTAATACCTCATCTGTCCCCAAATGTTAACCACCCATTGAGGGGAGGGGAGAGAGTATTTTGCTGGGAACGGGACTGGTTGTTATACCTATATATTTACCCTACATTATTATGTAAGCGTTACTGTAGTCTATAACAACAAAATTTATGGTTTAGCATGTGCAATCCAATGTTGGTCTCGATAAGATGGTTCACATTTGGGGATAAATGGGGGATTTATGACACACCCTGTAGTAAGAAAACCATACGTGATAGGGAAAAACTAACTATATTTTTGAGATCAGCGTACTCAAGTTATATAGAATCACCAACTAGTTTGTAAAAATCGATCGACAAGTTTTCAAATGTGTACTGGTGTTATTAGACTGAATGTATTTGCACCCAGTCGTGTGATATTTGGATGCAAATAACGAATGCGGTATTTGCACCTCTGGGTGCAGATACTCACTTCGAAATCTTTTACGAATAAGCCCCTCTATGCTTTAGGAAGGCTAGCCTAGGCTAGCCTAGGGCTAAAGCTCTTCCAAAGCTAACCTACTATAGCCTCACACTAGCCTGTATCTCTTCTTTTTTTGAAATCCATAAGGAAAAGCAAGATTCTATTCAAAATTAATAAACAAAGACATAGCTCACTTCATTTACCTAATAAAAGGGAATTATTAAGCATTAAGCACGTTCATCTATCACACGCGGCCACACCACAACACCGACACGGTGTGTGTTTACAATTGCCGGGTCACACAGTCAAACACAACTTAACTAACTTACCCCTCTAAATATGCGAGACTAGTGTGTACCTACTGGTGCTTTGTTGCTCGCCTCAAAACTTGTCTCTGCTTTTACTATTAATATTATTGTTGTACATTTTTATTTAATTTATCGTAGTTTTTCTAAAACTGATTGACTGGAAAGCTACGATAAATTAAGTAAAAATGTATAACAGTAATCTTCTTAGTAAAAAGAGAGACAAGTTTTGAGGCGAGCAACAAAGCACCAGTAGGTGCACACTAGTATGCACACACAGTTGCCAGAACAAGAATTACTGGGCATCATACATTAGCCCAATAACTTTTTATTTCTCATTTCATGCAATTCTTATTTCTCATTTAAATATATCGGCAATATTTCAAGTATTTATGATAATATGGAAAGTTATGATGTGAAGATTATCTAGCAAAATATTTCAAGGTTGTACAAACTCAGTTCAGTCGACGAAATATGTATGGGTCCTCTCCAACCCCATTATGCATATAACCACATCTCTGAGGGGTTCCCCTATGGCCCCCTTACGACTTGCACGAGGAAGGCAGGAAATCCGTTATTTTTTGCCCCGTATCCCAAAGGACAATGTTTGGAATATGGGTTGAGGGTAGCCATGACAAAATGCATACCATAACAGTGCCTTAACATCATTTTTCTAGTTAATTCATGATTCATTTGGTAAGTTTATTTGGCTTGTCAGTTAGAGCTCTTATCTCATTTTTTAATTAGTGTAGAGAACTTGAGAAGCCTACCATTGTAAGATACTTCTGTATATTTGGATGGGCTTTGCTGTATCTCGAAAACAAAGTTTGTAGAGTTGACGTAGGGTAGGATACCGGGGTGGAGAGAAGTCTCTGTTGGTCACTCAAATAAATAATGTAAATCACACACATTTTACTCAAAAACAGAACACAATTTTCATTATTATTGTCTGCTTTCAGTTAGAATGGTTCTCTGAAAATGTTTATGATGCTATAATCTCGTATCATTTCTATGTATAACTTTGAAGACAAAGTACAACCACTGTGCTCACACTCTTGGAACGAAAAAGACGCTTTATATACTGTATAAGAGTTTATACTGTATAAGAGTTTTTAATTTTTCAAATTTTATTCTCTGTTGATATATGAAAAATTATTTTAAATAATAATTTTATTCTCTAATTTTTATTCTGTTTTAAGCTTACACGTAAAGTTTAATTCCATCTTTAATCTAGATATATAAAAATAATATAATTATTACCTCTAATTGGGATACACTGAATTGACTGAGTCCAAATTAACAGCAACGTAGATTGTAAAACTGAAATTTTTTAGTGGTGTTTGCTTGGCAATGCTACTGCGAGCTGCTCGTACCCTGAAATAGGATATGGACGGAATGATGATTTATGTGAAAAAATGTTAAACCTTTCATCCTTCATCTTGAGGTGTTAATGCATTGGTTGATTAATATATATATATATATATATATATATAATATGATGAATAAAACCACGAAGGAAAAAAGAAACACAAAGGGGTGCTCAAGCGCTTTCGTCTAATGACATCCTCAGGAACACTGGAGTGAAAGGACAGATCAAGGCAATATATAGGTTACAAAAATAAACATACATACATACATATTCATATATATATATATAATATATATATATATATATATATAGTAAGCATAGAAAAAATTGTGGGTTTCTTTTTTCCTTCGTGGTTTTTTCATCATAAATACTTTTCACGTGTCACTTTCGTGAAATAATTTTTCATATATATATATATATATATATATATATATATACTCTGTATATATATATATATATATAATAATAATAATTCTTAAATGAAAGTTAACTGCCGTACATTTATTTAAATCAACATATTATTTTTCACCTCAATAACTGAAATAAGCTGTAAAATAAATACAGTGGAATTATATTACAGGGTGCGGCTTAATGCAAATACTTGTTGTACAAGATCACAGATATTATCGCAAGACGAGATGTAAGTTGCCATATTTTGCAATAAATTTGTTACGATATTTGACAACAGTGTTATTTTAAAATTAAACACTGAATACTACCAAGGATAATCAGTGTTAGAACTAAAACAATAAGTTAAATTTTGTTGCATTCAGGTACATTTGTGCTATAATTACAAGAAAATTTTATATAACAATATAACAACAATGATCGTAAAGATCTCATGTCGGGTGATAAATTAAATTAATTTGTTGTAACTTTCTTCACCGAAAAAAAGTAAACTGTGCAATATATATATATATATATATATATATCAGAAACGAAAACCAGGATTAGATGAAAGAATAAGTATAGACCTAGTCCTAGCGGATATCTCGCCTAAACAAACAACATTGTAACTCTTAATATTTATATATACAGTAGATGAAACAACTAAACCATTGTAGTTACAGTACATCGGCAATACGTGAATAGGAAAGACAATGTAAGGACATACGTACAAGGGGTGGACACTCTGAGGACAGGTGATCTTCACGGGACCTTATTAAGACCTTGCCAACCTTTACAGCCAAACAAGAGCTTTTGATTGAAAGATTTAAGACTCAAAACCTTCAGTGACACATTCGTTATCCTTTGGCTGGTTTGTATGTCCCGTAGTGTGTGTGGGTGTGTGTGTGTGTGTGTGTGTGTGTGAGAGAGAGAGAAAGGGAGGGATATATATGCGCCTCGGTGGTGTAGTGGTTAGTGTCGCTCACTACGAATCCATCGGTCCCGGGATCAAGACCCGGTGACGGCAGCCGGCGCGCAGCAAAACCCAGCTGTTCATCCTTCCACACAATAAAGAAAGTGGTTATAAAGTGGTTGGTAGATAAATGGGTACCCTGGGTGACCTAGTTGTTAAGACGCTGGACTGTTGGTGGGGCGTGGTTCGGATTCCACGTTAAACTGTAGGTCTAAGGTGGAGTGAAAAGCTTGGCCTTCGTCAGAATGAACAATTTGGGCGGAAGCTAACCAAAGGACTATATATATATATATATATAAATAATATGGTTAAATTTTTTGTGCATTATATCAAATGATATTTCGGAATAAAACTCCAAAAGCTTACATTAAACTAACTTGATTCAATTTCTTCCATCGCAATTTATCTTATTTAAGTCCAGTTATTGACCTCAAAAGCATTCAAATAATGTATTTTAGTGTTTATTTATATGTTGAAAAAATCTTTAAAATACTTTTATTACTTGTTGTTCAATTACACAAGTATTTTAAAAGAATTTTTAAGACCTCAGAAACATATCGTCGACTAAAAACCAAACCTAACCTAACATAACATAACATAACATAACTTAAAAATTGTCGGTAAAATATCACATCAACGAAATACCATTTGCCTGTTTAGTTAACTACATCGTAACATTATAATTTACACGTTCTTTATAATTAGTAAAACATAGTATAAATAACTTTAATGTGAGGTAAAGATATATGATTAAAAATAGGGCTTTCATCCGATGACGTCATTTTAGGGTAAATATTTCGTCCTATTTTTCTGGTTACTCGCTCTATACTGTATAAGTTCCACACTCAGGCTCTCGTCATGACCTTTACTCGCGTCTTTGATTTCGTATCTTCGTCTCTGCAGTCATTCTCAAACTATTTCAACTCGCAACATTGCAACAAGTTCACAAATCTAGGGAGAGAAACGCATTTCCTCTACATCGTCCAACAATTATAACACTTGTGTGAAATATATACTATATACTTACTATATATATATATGAGAGAGAGAGAGACAAACATATATACAGACAGACAGAGAACTACAATAATCCTAGTTTGGACATGGCTCAGCGACGTGAGGACAAAACCTCCTCTGTGCAACACATTTACTTGTCCCTGTATTATATATATATATTATATATATATATATTATACTTTTCATGTACGGGCTCTGGGCAAAAGATTTCCCATCCTTCCCATGAATATAAGTTTTCACTTAAGTGCCACATTTAGTCCATATTGAATTCATAAACTAACTATAAATATACAGTGGCTCGGTTAATTTTGGTGATGACGGACATTCTAATACGTCATCATTATTAAAGGCCATATTTAAGCCATTAAAATAACTTGGCTGAAATAGATAACGTTCCCTTTCCCGTTTACTAACTAGTCTAGATTTATGTATGCACAATCATAAATCCAAGTAATTAATGGGTATGTAATTATATATGCAAATGTGCTTTTAATATAAATTTTAAGTTCATCTTTTTAAAGACTCAATTTATTAAAAAATGCAAGACCGTCTTTATGATGAGAAAACGTCTGCTGTTTTTTGGGACCTTTGCAACAAACCGTCTCTAATGAATATTAGTTTACAGAATGAATTACTTGAGAATCTGTTTCAAGTGCAAAATTAGAAACGGTACTTGTAGGGTATCTCTCCCCTATCAATTTTGACAGAATATTTTCGTTAAAACTAACGAAAATATTACGACTTAACCTAACCAATTATCAAGGGCGTACAGTTGATCTATTAGTAAATAGTAAATATTATTCCAGAAACAAACAATGTTATAATTAATAATAGATCAACTGTACGCCCTTGATAATTGGTTAGGTTAAGTCGTGATATTTTCGTTAGTTTTAACGAAAATATTCTGTCAAAATTGGTTGGGGGGAGATAACCTACAAGTACCTTAGAAGCATTTAATTTTAGCGATTGACTGACTTTGAAAGCCGTTTTAAAGTCAAGTGAATTAATTGTTCTGGAATCTGAACTGAAATTTAATCTGAGAAAACCAAATTTTACAGCCGTTAAATTAAGTTATAGCGATATACAGTAATGATCGTTTTCACTGTTCGTGGAAAGGCTTCAACGCGTATAAGCACTGTCGCGTTCCTAAATCAGTTAATTACTCATAAGGTCCGAAGATATTCTGATATGCTTGATCATGAAATTGGGAACGAGAAACACCAAAGAGAAAGAGTTACGAAGGTACAGCGTTACGGGCTAATAAAGACCTTAAGATCCACTTTGGGTTAGCCCAAGGAAGTGAAGGGAAAACTACAAAAAAAAAGCGAGTGAAAATAAGAATAGTGAAAAACTTCAACCATATTTACGCTTACAGACGCGTTAAACTTTCACGAAGGAATAGTAGTAATAGTGAAGTTTAGAACAGACAAGGCTGTCTCGCTCCTCAGCTAGCCACTGCTGATAGAAAATTGTTGGGAAAGAAGATTGATAGAAAAGTAGGAAAAAGTATAATGAAAGAATAGCTTCAGCGTTCATTCGCACCATACGTACGCTTATCTCGCGTCCGTTATCCGCATTTGTGCGCACTTTGCAACAGTACTTGAAAATATAAAAATAACGAGATCGTAACCAAAATTGTGGAAAGAAGTTTAAATCAGTTTATTTATATTAATAATTGAAGAAATGTAAAAAGAGTATTGCCAAGCCGCTATACTCACGTTATAAAGCGCTTTGAACGTATAATTGTAGGCAAAACTACTTACTACCTACGAGAAAAGAACTTATACAGTCCATATCAACGTGTCTTCATGGTCTTCATGGCTGGAAGATCGTGCCCATCACAGCTATTAGACTACCGGGAGAAAATATTGGAAACATTATGTCGAGGACAAAACATAGATGTAATACTCGTATATATAGACTTTGGTAAAGCCTTCGATAAATGTGACCATGGAATTATAGCACAGAAACTTAAGAATACAGGAATTACTGGAAAGGAAGGAAGATGAGTATGTAATTTTCTGACTCAAAGAACGCAAAGCGTGGTAGTAAATGGAGTTAAATCTGAAGTCTCAGAAGTCGTGAGCTCTGTCTCACAAGGTACAGTATTAGCTCCCTTGCTGTTCATAATAATGATTGCAGATATTATTAACAGTATTGTATCATGTTTCGCGGATGACACAAAGATATGCAAGGAAATAGTGAACGAAAGTGACATAGAAAAATTACAAAACGACACTGAAACATTATTCATGTGGGCAGAAGACAACAATATGAAGTTCAACGAAGAAAAATTCCAACTTCTAAGATATGGTAATAACAAGGTGCTACAGAATAAAGAGTACAAAACTCTGCAAGCAAAACAGATAACACCAAATCCACAAGTCAGAGATCTTAGAGTAATGATTTCGTCGGATGCAGAATTCAGAGAGCACAATAACATCAAAATTACAACGGCTAAAGAAAATGGGAATCATCTGGAGGAACTTCCGCAGCAGAAAAGCAAACATCATGCTAAAATTATGGAACAGTTTACCAACCAGTAATTGGGTATTGCTCAGTACTCACAAGCTCATACAGAAAACGAGACATTGTGAACATTGAAGCTATACAAAGGACTTTTACTTCTAAGATAGAGGAAACGAAAGTTGACTACAGTGACTACAATCACTGAAACTCTATTCTCTGGAAAGAAGGTTAGCTTCTGGAAAGAAGATGCGAGCGGTACACAATAATATACATATGGAAAATACGAGGGTTGTTCAAAAAGTAAGTTTACAAGATGTTTTGAAAAACTGTTTTATTACAAGGCAAGTAATTATTACAAGTATTTCAACAGCAACTTATTACTACGTTTCTACATAATCACCAAACAGATTCAAACATTTGTCTTAGAGTGGGACAAGCTTTCCGATGCCGGTCGAATAAAATGTAAGGTCCTTAGTTTTTAACCAGTTTCGTACGGCCGTTTCTGCATCAGGATCGTTTTGAAATTGTTTACCTCCAAGGTGTTCCTTTAGGGCTGGAAAAAAATGGAAGTCGCTTGGTGCAAGGTCAGGACTATAGGGGTGGGGTGGGGTGGGTGATGAGCCATGACTTCTCAGTGGAACGATTCCAAAAGTTGGCTTGTTTGATTTGCAGTGTGAGGGCGTGCATTGTCATGCAAGAACTCCGCACCTGCAGAAGCAACACTGGACGTTTTCTTCTGATAACCATGGCGAGTCGCAGTAAAGTTTCACAATAAGAAGTGGCATTTATTGTTGTCCCTTTTTGCATGAATTCAACATGCAAAACGCCTTGATGGTCCCAAAAAATCGTTGCCATCACCTTACCAGCTGATGGTGCAATCTTGAACTGTTTGGTTCGTGGTGACCCCGGCCGGATGTTTCCATTCCATGGACGCTCGTTTAGACTCTGGTGTGTGATGGTGTACCCAGGTCTCATCACTTGTCACAATGTGCTCAAGGAAATGCAAACCTTCGGCCGAATACCGCTGAAGAAAGGAAAGACTGCAGGCCATTCTCCGAATCTTATGATTATTTATCCGTTAACATTTTGAGGACCTAACGCGCACAAACTTTGTTGAAGCCAAGCTTGTCATAAAGAATGTTGGACATGGTTCCACGTGAGAGATGGAATGTTCCTTGAAGTTCACAAATTGTTACTCTTCTATTTTCACGAATAGCGTTGTTGAATCGTTCAATATTTCACCAGCTGTTTGTTGCATTTGTTGGTCTTCCACTTCGCGCAGCATTACTGGTGCTCTGCCTTTCTTCCCGAAACTTTGCATACCACTTTGATGCACTTTGTCAACTTAAAACATTCTCTCTATACACTTTAACAAGTTGGAGGTGAATTTCTGCAGCGGAAACATTTTTCGCGTATAAAAATCGAATCATAGCACGCCCCTCGTCTGGGGACCACGTGTCGAAGAGCAGCCATTTTTAACTAAAGATAAACCACATCACAAACAGTGGTGCCACGTCACAAACAGTGTTGCCACTTTACAGTGTTGCCACATATACCTAACAAAATATTGTATTACCAACAACATAATTGTACTATGCATAATGCACCGGTAATTAACCTTGTAAACTTACTTTTTGAACAACCCTCGTACTTGAGGGCTTTCTCCCTAACCTTAGAAATGAAATATAAACAAAATGGAATGAGAGAAGAGGTAGATTTTGTACTGTCCTAGATGCGGTGGGACAGGGGTGCCATGAAAACGAGGATGGAAAATACCCTTAGAATGCGAGGCCCAAAGCTTTTTAGTGCCCTGCCAAAAAAAAGTGAGAAACCTCCAGCACACCGACCTAAATAACTTCAAGAACCAGCTGGACAGATTCCTATGCAAACTCCCTCCCTGGCTACGAGGGCAGGAGGAGATCAGACAGCAATTCCCTCCTTCACCAAATCCCTAAATGAGGCAGGATGCTGCAGAGGGGTCGACCGCAGGTCGATCTTGAATCGTCGTTGAAACCCTCATAAAGTAACATAAAGTAAAGTAACTTACCAGTTCAAAACCAGGCAGACACCTCAGGCATTAAAGGAATATATATATATATATGGGAATGAACTCAGAATGGTCCCCTGAGTTTTTTATGATACACACAGACAGTGCATGGAACAAGGAACTCTTCTGGGATAATTAAATCCACTATAGTCCGAATAAGTAATGGTAAATGACAAATACCATAGTTTTTTCTTTCATGATGCTAGCCCGACGTGGGCAACGGGTCACTCGCAAAGAGGTCCCATAAATATAGCTTCCCTCACCAGCTATCTGCAAAGCAGACAGGATCCAGCTTTGAAAAGTGGACGCTCAATTCTGCCAGTTGAGGTTTAAGTTTTTATTTTTGGCTAAAAATATAATAGTTACCCCTTTTTCTTTTTCTTTGATGCATTCAATCTGACGTGAAGGCAGCGAGTCTTTTGCTTATATTGAGGTTCTAAATGTAGCATGGCTAGGTGCTTTAAACCCTAGATCCATGTCCCAAAGCTGGATCCTGTCTGCTTTGCAGATAGCTGGTGAGGGAAGCTATATTTATGGGACCTCTTTGCGAGTGACCCGTTGCCCACGTCGGGCTAGCATCATGAAAAAGAAAAACTATGGTATTTGTCATTTACCATTACTTATTCGGACTATAGTGGATTTAATTATCCCAGAAGAGTTCCTTGTTCCATGCACTGTCTGTGTGTATCATATATATATATATATATATATATATATATATATATATATATATGACCATGTGAGGAATGCAAGTCGGCAGCCGTATATAATTTTAACAAAATAAAGCAAGAATTAAAGTCATTAGTTTAAATGTTCAATAATTTCAAATTAGTGGATTAGTTTAAACTTGAAATTGAGATGAGCTTTATCCTATTTTCTTATCAAGATACGAAAATGCTTTTTCCTTTCAAGGCTTTGTTTTAATTTGTTTTAATAAGACACGCAATCAGGTTTGGGCGAAAGATACGCTAATCGCCCATCCGCGATTACTGAACCACTATAAGAAGATCACTTTTGAAGATAATCACTTATTACAAATTTCTACTTTATTAATTCGCAATATTCCCTGAAACAAAAATCGCAATACATTTTAATATATATATATATATATATATATATATATATATATATATATATATTATATATGGGAATGAACTCAGAATGGTCCCCTGAGTTTTTTATGATACACACAAACAGTGCATGGAACAAGGAACTCTTCTGGGATAATTAAATCCACTATAGTCCGAATAAGTAATGGTAAATGACAAATACCATAGTTTTTCTTTTTCATGATGCTAGCCCGACGTGGGCAACGGGTCACTCGCAAAGAGGTCCCATAAATATAGCTTCCCTCACCAGCTATCTGCAAAGCAGACAGGATCCAGCTTTGGGACATGGATCTAGGGTTTAAAGCAGCCTAGCCCTGCTACATTTAGAACCTCAATATAAGCAAAAGACTCGCTGTCTTCACGTCAGATTGAATACATCAAAGAAAAAGGGGAAACTATTATATTTTAGCCAAAAACCAAAACTTAAACCTCAACTGGCAGAATTGAGCGTCCACTTTTCAAGGCACATAACATGTCCGTTTCATGATGGGAATGAACTCAGAATGGTCCCTTGATTTAATTATCCCAGAAGAGTTCCTTGTTCCATGCACTGTCTGTGTGTATTATATATATATATATATATATATATATATATATATATACCCCGCAAGGGGGTTCTAAGCTCGTGCTCTTGAGTGCTCTTTGTGCTCGTTTGTACGTGCTTGTTCCTGGAGGTTTCATGTGCGCCCTCCCGGCCCTAGCACCCAAGGATGATGGGGCTCGACCCTGCAGTCCTTGTCATCCTTGGTCTTTTTCCACTTCGACTGTCCCCTCCACCCTTTCTTTTTCCTCTGTCTTTCCTCTCACTTTTTCTTTGTTTTTCCGCTGAGATATGCCCTTTTAAATAGAGGCGAATCGGTTCTTCCCGAACTTTAAAAAAAAAAAAATAAATAAAATAAAAAAAAAAAATATATATATATATATATATATATATCTATATATATATATATATATATATATATATATATATATATATATATATAGGCGTATAAATCTACGGTCCAGATTAATCGATCCCCTAACTTTCAATTTCACATTTAGATTTTAGCCTATTCTGGGTGTTTAAGTCGACCACACCAACTTTCCAACATAAAAAGTAAAACTTTGTAAAAACCTTGTAAAAATTAGTTATCAAATCCTTCATAATCATCATCATCATAATTATCATCTGACATCATAAGTTCATTATATACATCCTGAGATACATTTGCGAGTGCTTCGTCATATGGATCCAAATCAGATCTACAGATCTACAGAAGCTAAGGCTAACAAAGACCCTAAGATCCACTCTAAGGTTAGCCCGAGAGAAAGGAAAGAGTAGCGGGTTAAGAGAAGAGAAGAGAATAAGGGGTTAAGTAAGAGCAACACCTATCACTCATGGGTTAACATTCATTCAGAAAAAGAGGAAAAGTGTCTCACCATCATCATCCGCCGGCCACTGCCGACAAGTCAGAAAAATAGTCGGAGAGAATAGGAGAGGGGTGAAAGATGAAAAGAAGTAAAATAAGAACGCTTACAAACCATGCAAACACAGTCTTAACTCACTGTCATACCATGCAAACTACAAACATGCAAGAAGAGAGTTAGACATGCAAGGTAAGGAAAAAAAAAAAAAAAAAAAAAAGTAGGTAAAGTTAAACAAAAGTGGGTTAGTTTACGCTATGAGCTACATCTACATTCGTGTTAGTCTAATTTTTTTTTTTTTTTTTTTTTTTTATTGCTGGCATCACACGCTGGCATGTCACAAGCTGGCATTCATCGTCAACAGACTCATCCTCGAGCACCACCACCAGAGCTCCTGTTGTTAACTTTCTTTTTAACTCTAAACAACGTTAATATTTTTAAAATGTCTGTCAAGACGGTTCTTAAACACATTAACGCTGGTAGAATGAACGACTGACGCGGGAAGATTATTCCATTTATCAATTACTTTAAACGTAAAGAAGTTTTTAGCGATATTAGTAATGAAACGTCTGCCACGCAACTTGAATCCGTTATTGCGAGTATTACTATTATCGAAAGTGAACCAATTTGTCAAAATTTACGTTATCGATGTTATTAACGATTTTGAAAACTTCAATAAGCTCCCCCCTTAATCTCCTAGTTTCGAGTGAATACAAGTCTACACTTAATCCTATCTTCATAAGGCTTATTGCGCAATGCCGGAATAAGTTTCGTGGCACGACGCTGAACCCTTTCTACCTATCAATATCCTCACGCAAGTACGGCACAAACTGAACGGCATATTCCAATGAGCCTACTAGGGACTTGTAAAGGGGCAATATAATATCCTTCGATTTAAATTCGAAATTACGCGCTATGAAGCCTAACATCCTATTAGCTTTTGCGCAAGACTCCAGGCACTGGTTCCTAACCTTTAATCTTTAGTTACGCGTACCTAAATCTACTTCCTCGTCAACGCTCGCTAAATCCTATCATCCATCGTGTACACGTAATTATTGTTGCGAGAACCTATATGCAAAACTTTACTTTTATCTACGTTAAATTGCATCTGCCACTTATCCGTCCACTCCATAATCCTATCTACATCGTCTTGGATCCTATTTCTATCGTCCTCGTTAACAACCTTACCGACCAAAAGCGAGCTAATGCAGGACTGAAGACCTATAACAGGTAGACCTGTCTTTAAATACAAGCTAAAATGGAAAGTGGAAGGTTAATTTTTTAGACTGGGCCTATAAGTCGACTCCCTACTTTAGGGGCATAATTTTAAGCTTAAAATACCGACTTTCCGCCCAGTATGCGGTGTGTATATATATATATATATATATATATATATTATATATATATATATATATATATATTATATTAGTGGTGGACCGGATATCCCATCCGCAACCGCATATGCGGATATCCGCATCATTCCTAACATCCGCATCCGCACTTCTGACTGCGGATGTTATGCGGATATTACCTCTAATAAATTATGCAATTTACAATTAAATTAGCTTATAAGGCCCAGTCATGCACATTTCATGTAAAGCATTAATTATTAATGAACAAACAAATATATAAACCTCAAAATATAAATACGTGGTAACACAGAAAATTGAATGAAACTTGTTTCATTGAATTTTCTGTGGCTGAAACTCTTGAGAAAGTTATTATTTTTATCATAATGAAAACATTAATATTAATTTTAATTCTTATGCATTGCCTGCCATAATAGTAATATCACGAAATTTGAAAAATTATGTCATATATTCATAATTCTATATTATATTGATAGATTAATTAAATATCCGCATCCGCGGATATTGAAATTAAAGATCCGCATCCGCAGATGTTGAAAAACTGACATCCGGTCCACCACTAAAATATATATACCTTACCTTACCTTACAACCTTACAAAGGTTCCGCGCGATGACTTCTCATTTCGCGAAGGTCAAGCTTGTCGCCCTTCCTCTCGAGTTGGCCTGGTGAAGAAGTGAGTTGGATTCTTGCGCTCTCCACCTCACATAGCCAGGTACGCCCGGCTCATCGGGGATTGTTCTGAGCCAGGCGTCTAGTTTTCTTTTGAACATGTCCACTGCAACTCCCTTCGTGATTTTTAGGTCTTTGGGCAACTGATTAAACAGTTTTGGTCCTCTCACTACAAAACTATTTTCTTTCAGGGTTAAGGATGTTCCCTGTCTCTCCTTCAATTTGGGAATACGACACAGTCTACCGCTTCTACTTTCCACCGTTGTCTGGGGAGTTATGGGATTCAGAGTAAGATTAGGGACTAGTTTCTCCATTATTTTCCAAGTGTAAATAATGGTGTATCTCTCTCTTCTCCTTTCCAGTGAATATAGGTCTAGTTCTCGTAACCTTTCCCAGTAATTTAGTTCTTTGCACCCATTGATCATGGCTGTGAAGCTTCTTTGGATCCCCTCCAGCTGTCTAATGTCTTCTTTTTTATATGGGAATGTTAGGACCGAGCAGTATTCCAATTTGGGTATTATCAGGGTTTTCAGTAGAGGAATCATTACATTCCTATCCCTTCGTTTAAAGGTTCTCAATATCTGACCCGTTATTCTCTTTGCTCTGTATATATATATATATATATATATATATATATATATATATATATATATATATATATATATAATATATGATACACACAGACCGTGCATGGAACAAGGAACTCTTCTGGGAAAATTAAATCCACTATAGTCCGAATAAGTAATGGTAAATGACAAACACTATAGTTTTTTCTTTTTCATGATGTTACCCCGACGTGGGCAACAGGTCACTCGCAAAGAGGCCCCAAAAATATAGCTTCCCTCACCGGTTTTGGGACAGGATCTAGGGGTTACAGCCACACCTAGCCTACTATATCTAGAACCTCAATATAAGCAAAGACTCGTGGCATTCGCGTCGGGTTGAATACATCAAAGAAAAAGGGGTAACTATTGTATTTTTAGCCAAAAAACAAAACTTAAACCTCAACTGGCAAAATTGAGCGTCCACTTTTCAAGGCACATAACATGTCCGTTTCATGATGGGATTGAACTCAGAATGGTCCCCTGAGGTTTTTTCATGATACACACAGACCGTGCATGGAACAAGAAACTCTTCTGGGAAAATTAAATCCACTATAGTCCGAATATGTAATGGTAAATGACAAACGCTATAGTTTTTCCTTTTCATGATATGTAGGGTGTCCATAAGTCCCGGTTTTCCATATTTTAAGAGTTATTAATTATATATTACGCGAATGTGAAACTATAAGGTTTGTGCTATTATATTTAGTATTCATTTACTCTGTTAAAAAGTGTCTTCAAAATAAGCCTATAGGCTTTTCCGGTTTTCCCAGCACAAATCTGGACACCCGATAATTTTTTTTTTATGCAGGAAGGTCTGGGGTTTTCGAGATGCCTAGACACTCTGCACTTGAAAGATGGGAGGTCATAGATAGGAGGAAAGATGGATTGAGGAAGATTGTTCCAGAGTTGACCGGTTGAGTAGATGAAAGATTGAAAATACCGATTAACCCTTGTATTAGATAGTTGAACAGAATAGGAATGAGAATGTGTAGAAAGTCTGGTACTGCGTGCTCTCCTTAAAGGAGGAGGCATGCAGTTAAAGAGTTCAGAAGAGCAATGTTCGTCATGATAGCGATAGTAAAGAGAGAGTGAGGCAACATTGTGGCGAAGAGAGAGAGAGATTGAAGACAATCAGTAAGAGGCTGTTTGGGTTGAACCACCCCACACATGAGAAGCATACTCCATGCAGGGGCGAACAAGACCCCTTTACAGAGACAGTAACTGAGTGGGGGTGAAGAAACCACGGAGGCGGTACAGCACACCTAACCTCTTAGAAGCTGTTTTAGAAAGAGAGTATATGTGATCTATTAAGAGAAGAGGAAGGATTCAATTGTGTGTTGTTGAAGGTAAGGGGATAGTCTTGTGGAAGATTGTGACGAGTAGACAAGTGGAGGAATTGAGTTTTTGAGGCATTGAAAGCCACAAGGTTTTCTCTGCCCGAATCAGATATAGCAGAAAGGTCAGAGGTCAGGTATCCCATAGCTGTCCTAGAATCATGAAGCGACTGCTGTGAGGGACGCTTTGGAAAGCGGGTGGAGAAGTGAAGACTGGAATCATCGGCATAGGAGTGAATAAGAGAGGAAGTGCGAATTAAAAATCATTAATAAATAAAAGGAAAAGAGTGGGTGATAGGACAGAACCCTGAGGAACACCACTGTTAATAGCTTTAGGAGAAGAACAGTGGCCATCTACAACCGCAACTATAGATCGGTCGGTCAGAAATGAAATTAGGGATGAAGGCACAGATAGAAGGATAGAAACCGAAGGAGGGCAGTTTCGGAATTAAAGATTTGTGCCAGACTCGATCAAAAGCTTTTGATATGTCTAGCGCAATAACAAAAGTTTCACCAAAATCCAGAAAGGAGGATGACCAAGAGTCAGAGAGATATGCAAGAAGATTGCCAGTAGAGCGTTCCTTTTCGGAATCCATACTGACGATCTGAAAGGGGATTGTGAGAAGAAAGGTGTTTAACTTTTTAAGAAACATCGTTTTAAGGATAGATTCAAAAACTTTGGAAAGGCAAGAAATCAAAGCAATTGGACGATAGTTGGAGGGTTGAGAGCGGTCACCCTTCTTTGGGACAGGCTGAATGAAAGCGAACTTCCAGCAGGAAGGAAATACCAGATGAGAGACAAAGACGAAAGAGTTTACCTAGGCAGGGTGTCAGCACAGAAACAAAGTTCTTAAGAACAACAGGAGGAGCACCATCAGGATCATACGCCTTCCTAGAGTTGAGCCCAGATAGGGCAGAAAAAACATCTTCAGAAGAGATTCTAATTTCAGACATAATAAAGTCAGAGGGGAAGGAGATGAAGTAACAATACCAGAATCGTTCAGGATTGAATTGTAAGCGAAAGTTTGAGCGAAGAGTTCAGCTTTGTCAGGAGAAGAGACGGCAACTGTACCGTCGGAATGGAGAAGAGGAGGGAAAGAAGGTGAAGTAAAGTTGTTGAAGAGGTTCTTAGCTAGATGCCAGAAAGAGCGAGAAGAATTAGAATTGGATAAATTTCCACATTTTTGTCGGATAAGGGAATTTTTGGCGAGTCGAAGAACACATTTTGTACGATTCCGGGCAGAAATATAAGCAGAGTGAGAGTCAGGAGTTGGATGGCGACGGTAACTTCTGAAAGCATCTTCTCTGTTACGGATAGCATTAGAACAAATAAAGTTAAACCAAGGTTTTTTTGCATTAGTAGTAGGAATAGAATATGGAATGTACGCCTCCATGCCCAAGAGAATCACCTCTGTGATGCGCTCTGCACACCCAGAAGGGCCCTGGCCACAGAAGTAGTAATCATTCCATGGGAAATCACAGTAGTACTGCCTAAGGGCCTCCCAATCATCAGCGCCGAAGTGTCAAAGGCTTCTCCTCTTGGGAGGATCCAAAGGCCGAATTGGAGCGATAGGACAGGAAACAGATATAAGATTGTGATCGGAGGAAAAGTTTCCCAGAGAGAAAAGTTTCACAGAGTAAGAAGAAGGATGAGAGGTAAGAAATAAATCGAGAATGTTGGGCCTATCTCCAAGGCGATTGGTGATACGAGTAGGGTGCTGCACAATCTGCTCTAGGTTATTTAGGATAGAAAAGTTGTACGATAGTTCACCAGGGATGTCAGTGAAATGGAAGGAATTAGGAGAATTAGGAGAAAGGTAAACAGTGCAGATGTATTTAGTTTGAGATTGGCATGTAAGCCGTAGCCAGAGGGTATAGAATTCGAAAGATTCGAGTTTGGGAATACGAGAACAAGTTAGGTCATTGCGTACATATACGCAACATCCACCTTTGGAATGAAATTGAGTATGGAGAAAGTAAGAGGGTACAGGAAAGGGGTTGCTGTCAGTCATCCCAGACACCTGAGTTTCAGTGAGGAAAAGAAGATGAGGTTTGAGGAGGAGAGGTGGTGTTCAACAGATTGAAAAATTGAGAAAAGGCCACGAATGTTGCAGAAGTTTATGAAAAGTGAATCAGACAGAGGTCCAGAACATCTCGAATGGGCGGTAGCAGTGGGGGTGGGGGTAGCCAGAAGTGGGAACATTTATGGTCCCCTCCCGAGGGGACTCCGAGGCTCTTGAAGCTGGTGCCTTTTTTTTTTTAATTTTGAAAAGATTATGTAGTATTTTGTAGTGTGTAAAATGCATGTGTATGTCGTGAGGAATAGAGAAAGAAGTGAGTGTTTGAGAGCATGCTGGGCTGCTCAAAGGATAGATGAGACACGGAAAAAGATCAGCTGAGGAGGACAGTGAGAGGAGAAACAGGAGTTCCAGCGCTCTCAATCTTCTGTCTATCGTCTCCCCCGGAGTACTTTTCCCTGGTCGATTGGTGTCACACACACACACACACACACATATATATATATGTGTGTGTGTGTGTGTGTGTGTGTGTGTGTGTGTGATGGAAGGAAAAAGGAAAAGATCTTTTTTTTTATGTCTAAAAGGGCCAAAAGTCCAAAATGGAATCTGTTTTGTTCAAGCCCAGTAAAGCCTAAAGCTTAAGGGCCAAATTAAGTAAAATAAATCGTCCAATTTCACAATTATTTTGTTAAAATTATTGTAAGAACAAAACTTGTAAAATTGTAAAATTGTATTTATTTTGTAAATAAAGAATTATTGATTGACTGATTGATTGAATGGTCGCGAAGCGTTTCATTAAACAGTAATAATTATCCGAGACGAGACGTTACCGTTTAATGGCATTAAATCGCACTTAACCTAATTTAAAAGTATAATTAAAGTCAAAACTAATTACTACCTAAAAATAAGTCATAATTACACCCTTAGCTATCACAAATTTACGCATCCCATTTTGAATAAAGAATTACAACCATTTTTACGCGTTAATAATTTGTACAGTAAAAAATTAATAAAAAATTTCCTACGTTTATTTATGATAATTTCCGAATCAATGATTGATGCAAATTCGCATTGGTTGAATTTCATGCATAAAATGAGCGAGTAATTGAAATTTGAGAAACAGCAAATTCCCTCGTAAAAAAAAAATAATAATGATAATGTCTAAACTATTATTTTCAGTTTAAATATTGTCCTCAGTCGAAGTGGAAAGTAAAAGTTAGTAAGTTACGCGTACCTTGAATGTGCGTGGAAACAAAGGGATTTGGTATGCAGTGGTGTGGCATCTCCGCAGTCTAAACACAACAGGACAGTCGCTATTCTCATGATAAAAAGGGCGCTTAAAATTAGTGTTCAAATCGCTGCAAAAAGTTAACATTCTTGACACGTAGTATATATATATATATATATATGTGTGTGTGTGTGTGTGTGTGTGTGTGTGTATAATATATATATATATATATATATATATATATTATATATATTGGATGAATTTCACAATTAAACACGCGAAATAAACGAATGAATGATGCAAACCCACAAGGAAAAAGAAAAATTATTCCAAGGCGTTTCGTGTATTCAGAAGTACACCTCGTCAGGGAATGACGAGGTGTACTTCTGAATACACGAAAGGCCTGGAATAATTTTTCTTTTTCCTTGCGGTTTACATTTTATATATATATATATATATATATATATATATGTGTGTGTGTGTTGATGGCTCTCACAAATGAGTTTATGCTGACACAGGAGATAACAGAAAATACCAGAAAAAAATAACTGCCTGGATCTGGTATTCACGAATAACACGAACTTGATTGCTGATATGAAAATAACCCAACCATTATCTCACCACAACCTAATCGAGATATCAAATAATATGACGACAACATTAAAAGACAATACACATTTTTAGGAAAGAAGCAAATTTGGGGCCTTTAACTTAAACTCCAAGACTATAAATTGGGACGCAATCAAATCGCACATGGCCCAAATAGAGTGGAGAACAGTTTTAGAGAATAAAACAACTGACGAAATGCTAACAACCTTGGAAGAAAAAACGCTGAGAATTTTAGAAAAATATCTCCGAAATCACAGCCAAAAGGAAAGAGGAGCTGGCTAGAGAGGCAAAAGAGAAGAATATTGCGCAAAAGAAAGAGAGTGGAGGTGAAGTTAGCAACTGCGGAGATAATGCCAGGAAAGCAATACAAGAAAAACTGGAGGGTATCGATAGGGAAATACAAGCCCTGATTAAGGACCATACAGAGAGGGAAGAGGAAAAGGTGGTAGAAGCAATAAAGGAAAATCCAAAATACTTCTATAGCTATGCGAAAAGGAAAACAAAAACGCGCGCCCTTATTGGGCCCTTAAGGAAGAGAAATAATGAACTAACCGACGATCCAAAATAAATATCTGAAACATTGAGAGCCCAATATGAATCAGGTTTTAGTACCCCAAAAAGTGACAAAGCGATACCCGACATAGATGCATTCTTTGAAGAGGAATTGCAAGGAGAATGCAGAACAGACTTTGATTTTACACCAGAAGATGTCGCGAGAGCTATAAGACAAATTAAACCACATTCAGCTGCAGGTCCGGACAATTGGAACACATTATTGATTAAAAACTGTAAAAATGAAATAGCTACACCCTTATACTGGATATGGAGAAGATCCCTAGACACTTGGGAAATACCGAGCATCTTGAAAAGAGCAAACATTGTCCCTATATATAAAGGAGGGGACAGATCTCAAGCAAAGAACTATAGACCAGTGTCATTGACGTCCCACTTCACCAAAGTATTTGAAAGAGTAGTTAGAGAAAGAATTTATGACTTCTTGGAGACACTGGAAAGATTCAACGAAAATCAGCATGGATTCCGATCAGGGAGATCATGCCTATCACAACTAATAGAACACTACAACAATATCCTAGATGCACTGGAAGGCAATGACAATTACGATGTCTACAGGTCGGCAAAATTCAAGGTATATCATCATCAGAATCAGAAGTACGCAGCTCAGTACCACAAGGTACAGTACTGGCCCCACTCCTGTTCATTATCGTGCTGATAGACATAGACAGCGGAGTAAACATCAACATTATAGTAACATCCTTTGCAGACGATACAAAGATCAGCAGAAAAATCAGCGATGTAAATGAAGTGGAGGCCTTGCAGAGGGACACGAACAAAATATACAAATGGTCAGAAGACAACAACATGACATTTAACACCGAGAAATTTTAGCTCTTGAGATATGGTAGAAAAGAGAAACTTAAACAGACTGTATATTATGCTCCAGATAGGCGGGAAATTCAGAGAAACACGAAAGCGATTAATCTGGCAGTAATAATGACCAATGATGCGAAACTCGAAACACAAAATCAGATAGCGATAAATAAAGCAAAAAGGGTAGCGGGACAGGCTCTAAGAACGTTCAAAAGAAGGGACAGGACACTGATGATTCCCCTGCTAAAAACACTGATTATACCAAAACTTGAATACTGCTCAGTTTTGACGTCCCCATATTAAAAGGAAGAAACTAATAATCTAGAAGAAACTCAGAGACATTTCACAGCAAAGATTGATGGCTGCAAAGAACTCAACTACTGGGAAAGACTACGTAAACTAAATCTGTACTCACTGGAAAGAAGAAGAAGAAGGGTACACCATAATCCATATATGGAAAAATGATCGAAAAACTGGTACCAAACCTCAAACTAAACCCAATTATCATCCAAACAACACTGGAAAATAGGAAAGGCAGGATGTGTAGCGTTCTCAAATTAAAGGCCCGACAAGGGACCTCCTCAACACTGGAGGAAAATAGCTTGGTTGTCATGGGGCCAAGACTTTTTAACCAGCTTCCTAAGGACCTCAGAAACGTTACAGGGGTCAAAGTTGAAGTCTTCAAGAGAAGACTAGATGTCTGGCTCAGGACGGTACCAGATGAGCCGGGTGTACCTGGCTATGTACGGTGGAGAGCGCAAGAAAACAACTAGCTCTTTCAACAACCAGACTTAGAGGCGGGGCCACCAGCTTGACCTTCGTGTGAAGAGAGACCAACGCACGGAACAGCAACGAGGTTAACGAGGTATATATATTATATATATATATATATATAGAGTGTGTGTGTGTGTGTGTGTGCATAAGCAGCTTGGCATAAGTGGAGTCTAATTCACATATGTCGTGGGGTATTTTTTGTGACGTAACACTTTTTGTATCTCAGACCATTAAAAAATTTGTATACAAAATTTAAAAACATTTTTATTGCCGGAAAAAAATATATTCTGGTCCAGAGAAGGTTAGGTTACGCTAGGTTAAGTTAGTTAAGGTTTGGTTAGGTTAGGTTAGGTTAGATTAGTGAGTACCTCCTTATTTAATGATTTATCAGAAACCACCTTTCTAGCCCTCACTTGCTTCCGAAACACTTATCATGCCCTTGTCCGTTCGATAGCACTAAGGTCAGGTTAGTTCAACTATTTTTTTAGATACAGTATATGGATTTAAAAAAGTCGCTCCTCACTACCTTTCTTATGCGGAGATGCGTACAGGTGTGTGTGTGTGTGTGTGTGTGTGTGTGTGTGTGTGTGTGTGTGTGTGTGTGAAATCTTTTAGTTATGCCAGGTTTTAAATATTTAATTAAAAATGAAAGGATTCACTTATGTTCATAAACGAAACTTGGCACAATTATTTTGGGAAGAAAAGAGTTTTTTAAAGAGTTGCACAACATGATTCAAGTGTCCTTTTTCTTTTGCGAAATAACATGATAAATCCAGACAATCACGGAATGCAGCGTTTCCTTGTCATATTTCTTTACTGATACAAAAGGTGAACCAAAATGTTTACCTTCAAGAACAGTTCATCCCTTTTCTTATTGGCTAAGACGCTGATGTGGACAGTTTGGTTTTGGTATAACCTCTGTCACCTGATCTCAATCCCCGTGATTTCTGGTGATATCTAAAGGACAGGATCTACAAAGAAAATCCCTGGTCTTCGGAAGTTTTAAAAGCGGCGATTGAAATGGAAACCACTCCATTCCTACCGAAACGCTGGACACCGTCATAAAAAATTACTCTTCTTGATTTGTCGCACAATTCTCAAAGGAAAGAACACTTTGAGCATCTTGTATTATGCGTCTACTAAAAAAATCCCATCTCATTCTTCCACAATAATAAGTTAACTCCATTCACTTTGATTTTTAAAAATAACATTATATATATATATATATATATATATATATATATATATAGGTGAGGATAATAAAAAAAAATCTTACAAAGAAATATTTGAATAAAATTTTGGGCGCCCATTCTGCTACATTCGCGGACATAATCGCGCGCAACAATCGCAGGATGTGGGCCAGAATTCGCAGATCGGTCAATTACTCTGATTAGAAGACAATGAGCGAATCTCGCATTGACCTAAAGACGGGAAACTCGAGGGAAAATTCCCTTTGTCACGACGGGAAATTGAGATGAAAGCGAATTTTATTTCTTTCAATGAAAGAACGGAAATAATTTTATTATTGCTCATTGTTATTTTATATTATTATTATTATTATTATTATTATTATTATTATTATTATTACTGGTTCCATTAGTTATAGTAGTTATAAAATTAGTAACTAACAAAGATCTGGAAAATCACTCTAGATTAATGCAAGATGGGAAGAAGCCTGAGAGAGAGAGAGAGAGAGAGAGAGAGAGAGAGAGAGAGAGAGATTACAAAAAAGATAACAAAAACTTTTACATCTTGTTTACAGTTATGAGCGTGCAAAGCTTTCTATAGAAATATAGTAATAAAGTATGGGACAGACAAAGAAGTGTTGAAAGGAGATGTATAGGAAAGTAAGAAAAAGTATATTGAAAAGAAAAGCTTTAGAGTACATACTTTCAACCCACGCGTACACTTATCTCCGCTCCGGTACCCACTAAACCATTATGTAGAGTGAAGCATAAAATAAAGAATATATATATATATATATATATATATATATGCTCAATCTAATCTTCGTCGTAGAAGTTTTAAAAGAAGTTTTGAAGATTTATTTATGAAATAAAAATAGAAAATATTTCATAATTTTATTGGTGCGTCATTACTTCGTTGAAGGCCACAGACCATCGTGCTAGTAGGCTAAATATTTAGATAAATTTTACAGTAATCCCTTGCACGAGGACTAATTCAAGAAGAAAAAGGTTAATCCAAAGGACCTTCCTACTGATCAGTACCTCCTCACTGCTGTCACGAATTACTCCGACAGTGTGTGTGTGTGTGTGTGTGTGTGTGTGTGTGTGTGTGTGTGTGTGTGTGTGGAAACACGGTGAATAAGCGAAATAAGCACGCTAAAAGGGAAAAAATGCAGAAGCGTAGACGTAGAAGACTGTGGACACCAATCGACCAGGGAAGTATTCCAGGGGGGACATTAAGCGGGAGACGGAGTGCCGGAACTCCCGTTTCTTCTCTCACTATCCTCCTTACCTTATCTTTCTCCGTGTCTTATCTACCCTGTGAGTATTTCAGCATGCTCTCAAACATACACTTCTCCTTCTATTCCCCACTACACATACACGCATCTTACACACTGCACAGTTTAAAAAAAAAAAGCATCGTTTTTAAGAGCCTTGGAGACCTTGATTTTGGTTATCTCCTTCTTCTCCAGTGAACAGCAGAAACTGGTAACAGGGTTAACCCTCTATGGCCGAACTTTTTGCGTAGGGTTGTGTCTAAATGCGTGTATTTGAAACGTTACGTATTCGACGCACAGTGCGGTAAAGGGTTAAACAATGATAACCGTAAACTCTTCGAGCTCTTCAATAGCTTCTTAATCGAGGAGCTCCGTGGGATTACGTGGACGGTCACGGAGCAAGTTGGATCCCTCAGCCAGAAAGTTGAACTCCTGCAGAAAGAATCCGCTGAGCATAAGGAGAGAGCTGAAGCCCTCCAGAACAAAACAGAGGAACTGGAAGAGAGAATAGAATACCTCCAACAGGTTCAATATACCATACAGTAAGAATATTATGGTAATTAGTGGGGCCAGAGACACCTGCTGAAAGCGAAAATGAAGACCTGAAACATTAAACAAGCGAGGCTTTGCGAAGAAATCTTCGAATAAATGTTAAGCCAACAGACATCATAGAAGTCTCTAGACTCGGTCGACCGAAGGAGAACAACGCCACACGATCTATCAGGATTATGATCCCGAATGAACACGTGAAAAGGGAATTCGTAGGCGCGTGCATCCGGGTGAAACCAAGAATGAATTTCCGTTAACGAGTATCTGACCAGCTATAAGAGAAACCTCTTCAAAAGGATAAGAGATTTCAGGAAGGACTTTTCAGTTGGGATCTCGAAGTGTTTCGCTGGTATATATATATATATAATATATATATATATATATAAAGAGATCACCAGTGATGTAGGTCTCGAGATCGGTCTCGGTCTCGAGACCGATCTCGAGACCCAATTTGCAGATCTCGGTCTCGAGACCGATCTCGAGACCCAATTTGCAGATCTCGATCTCGATCTCGGTCTCCGCTATTTAGATATCGGTCTCGATTTCGGTCTCCGCTATTTAGATATCGGTCTCGATCTCGGTCTCGACAGACGCGGTCTCGGTTTTTCTCCCCGAGACCTTTCGAAACCTCTCGAGACCGTAATGAAAAATACATGTTATTGGCATACTCATGACGGTGGCTTGGTTGAACAGACACAATTCAGAATGTTTATGAAAGTTTGTAAAAGTAAGGGACTCTAGGTATTCACTAATCAGTCACCCTGTTTTGAGTTGCCACGTTTGTCTTGCGGGGGTGTGTGGGTCTGGATTTTTTTAGGTTAGCGCTACAAAAAAATTTGCCACCCCCCGCCCCCGTCAGATTAATTTTATTGAAAATGGAAACACTAAATAGAGAATTATATATTATATATATAAGTATATATTATAAGGCCACTTAGTGTTGCCAAACGGCGTGTCAACCTCTGTGGCGTGATAAAAACGATTATCCTCCCATCCAATATGTATTTGAAAAAATAAAATGCCTCACACAAAAATAATGCAACAAATATAGCATAAAGAAAACAGTACCGATAAATTCAATAAAGCATAGAATAACTCGACAACCCTTCACATCACTTATAATTACAACGTACCGATTCGTACTGTTTTAACAGTGCCTGCCTCTAGTGCTTCAATTGAGCGTGTATTTAGCCATGGAGGCATAATAATGAGGCCCCACAGAAGTCGAACTTCAGCAGATCTTCTGAGCATGCTGATGTTCCTTAAGTGTAATAAGCACCTATCATGCTTTAAAAAAATGCACAAGTCAAACTGGGTAGTGGGTACGTTCATTAAACTTTCTGTAACAGATATAAAAGAAGTAAATAAATAAAAAGTACGTGTATATATATATTCATTTGTTAATTTATAGGCTACACTTTTTGCATTCAACACACTACATCTGAGAAAGTAGTTATTAGTTTATTAATATATTTAACATAGTCTAATTTCCATAGTAGTGTAAAACAAATTGAAAGGGCATGAGCTTGGTCTCGATCTCGGTCTCGAATTTTAAGGGTCTCGATCTCGGAAGGTAGATCTCGATCTCGAACCTTTGATCTCGGTCTCGATCTTGGTCTCACAGGATCAGGTCTCGGTCTCGGTTTCAGTCTCGGACTTGGTGGTCTCGACTACATCACTGGAGATCACTGACCAGTGTAAAAGTTCTAATAAAATCTGAGAACGACTTTAAAAATTTTCTAATGCAAGTAAATTTTGATCCAAATAACTTCATAGCCCCAATTAATTCCCAAATAATTCAAACGTTCACCCACAAGCTACACGAGTACGAGTATTTTTTATTTTTAATTAGTTAATAATGATTGATTGATGATATTAATTAATTATTGATAAATAATTTGATAGTTGATGATAACAATACGAGTATATTCTATTAATTTCCGACATTGCAACTATGATTGTTATATTTATTGCTATTATCATCATTTTGTTGCTGTCCTACTTACTAAAATTTTAGAGTTGATTCGCCATAAACTGCAATTGAATTTGCGTCATGAGCTTCTAACAGTTGTAGGTAAATTATTAGAAGGGATAATAGCTGATAGGATCGTTGACCATTTGGATTCCTACAAGCTGCTTGGGGACTCCCAACATGGGTTTAGACGGCATAGGTCGTGTCTCACCAACTTGCTCGAGTTTTTCCACGTCATGTTGAGTGAGTATGATAAGAGTAGGGCGATTGATATACTTTATCTCGACTTTCAGAAAGCCTTTGATAAGGTACCTCACCGCCGGCTAATGGCGAAAGTGCGCGCGCTGGGTATCGGTGGGGAAATAGGTAGGTGGATTGAAAACTGGCTGAGGAATAGGCGGCAGAGGGTTGTAATTAAAGGGGCTGGCTCAGGGTTGGACCTCGGTCACTAACGGGGTTCCTCAGGGTTCCGTTTTGGGGCCACTGTTGTTTATCATTTACATAAATGATATCGACGGTGGCATCGTCAGTCGGATCGCCAAATTCGCTGATGACACCAAGCTTGGGGCCAATGCTGGGACGCCCGAAGCGATCGAGGAACTGCGTGCGGACCTAGGTAGAATAGGAGAGTGGTCCGAAAAATGGCAAATGCCGTTTAACTTGGGTAAATGCAAAGTGATGCACATTGGCTACGCCAATCCCAAGTCGGACTACTCGATGTTGGGTAGTAATATCGAGGTGACTGATTTAGAAAAGGACTTGGGTGTGCTAATTAGCAGCGACCTTAAGTTTACGAAACAGTGTGTAGAGGTGGAAAAGAAAGCCCAGAAACTATTGGGTTATATCAGGAGGCAATTTCAGTTTCGGAACAAGGAGATTGTGCTCTCACTGTACAATTCCCTTGTTCGGCCGCACCTGGAGTATGCTGTGCAGTTCTGGTCGCCCACCCTCAGGAAAGATATGAGAGGCTGGAGCGAGTGCAGGTGAGGGCCACAAAGTTAATCCCTTCCGTTAGGCATATGGGCTACAATCGACGGTTACGCGCCCTGAACTTGTTTTCGCTTGAAACTCGGAGGCTGCGTGGTCAACTGATCGAGGTTTTCAAGCTCTTACGCGGGTTCAACGATGTCGATTTTAGAAGTATGTTTAGTTTAAATGATAACCCAACTCGCAACAATGGTTGGAAGTTGGATTTGAAACGGTTTAGGACTAGTGTGTGTGGGAATTACTTTACGTATAAGATCTGTGACACATGGAACAGGTTACCTTCAGAAATTGTGAACAGTTCCTCTGTGGATCAGTTCAAGAAAAGGTTAGACCAAATCTTGCACACTATTTGAGTGTGTAGAAAATTTTCCCTGGCACCGTTGCCATTGGTACCTCCTCGGTATGGGCCGCAAGGCCTTTTGAGGTACTTCTTTTCCTTGTAACTCCTTGTAACTGTTTAGTTTTCTATCTGATCAAAATCACCGCCATCCCAGTGATTTATTCAAGACCTACCATAAACTATAACCGAGTCTGTCAACTTCTCAATTTTGTTGCTTACTATCATTATTTATCATTCGTTATCATTATTTTCATTATTTTATTATTATTATTATTATTATATATATTATTATTACCATCTATCATTTCTTATTAGTTATCACTATGTATTATTATTACTATTGTTATTATTACTTAGACTACTATTACTTTTATGATACTACCATTTTCATTTGCTCATGCTACTGTCGGAAGACCCCCAATCAATATATGATTCCCAAACAGTGAAATGCTTTACTGTATACTTCGTTTGTAACATCCTGCCTAAATTTTCCTTTCCTTTCAGTTTCCCTAAAATTTTATTGCCTTCTCTTCCTAGTCCATTGGTTCCCAACCGGTGGGCTTGCTTGCTTGTCTTTTAGCATTATGTTAATAAATGTTAATAAAAAATTTGCTTATTAAGCTTTATGTAAACATGATATCAGCTTAGCAAAATGGGAGGTGGGCCATGAGTTATTCGAATCAGCTCTAGTGGGCTGTCGCCTCAAAAAGGTTGAGAACCACTGTCCTGTCCATTCCTAACTATGTTTCATACTCCTCTGAAAGACCTTCGAAACCTTTAAGAACTGTTACGAAATAAACACGAAGACGATAATGAATTTTTAATCCGTTATGTATTATCTCCGAGAGCGTTTATTACGATATAAATGACATAAGTTCCGACCATCTAATTTTCAATAAGTTTATGATTCTAACTCTGAAAGAAGCATACCTGATCATTTTTAAGATCTTTAATATAACAGTATAAAATAGCATAAAGCAATCTTCCTGAGTGACTTCAATTCTGATCTCTTAAAATGTAATAAACGCAGATACCCTAAAAAATTCATAAACAGAATAGTAACATATGGCTTCTGCTCAGCCATTACGCGAGCTACACGTGTTACGACTCCTACAGAGCACTCAACCTTAATAGACCATATATGGTGTAAAGGTCACCTGAACCATACAACCGGTATACTTCTGCTAGGGATCTCTGGCCACTTCGACTGTGTCTTAGTGTTAAATGAGGGTCATAAAATCCCGGAGACAGATCGCGTAAAAATAACTCAGAAAAAATGAAGGAAAAATTAGGTCTGAAACAGAAATTAGACTCAATAGATTATTATACGTCCGAAGTCCTCGAAGGGGCTGACGACATAAATGGAAATTTTATTAAGTTCTCAGGCATACTATAGGATTCATTCAACGAGTTTTGCTCTGTGGCTACCATAAACACGACCCATAAAAGGCAAAATGAACCGTGGTTACATAAACCTCTCCTAAAAGCTATATGGCAAAAACACTTAATCTATAAACGGGTCAAAAAAGGCACAATGCCCCAAGAAATTTACACCAATTACATATACAAACTAAATATCCAAATCAAAAAAGCAAAATCAGAGTATTACAGCAATAAATTTGAGGACTACAAAGGTACTCTAAGAAACCATGGAAACATCAACGAAACTTTACATAGGAAGAAAGAACAAAGTTGTTTTTCCTCAAATCTAACAATATACTACAACGAACCATTAGATTTAGCCAATCAGCCAATCTCACAGCGCCCTCGACACGCAGCTACGAAGAGCATCTTGATAATCCCCCCCGTTCATATTTTCTCCTTCTCTCTTCTCTCCCCCAGAGATACGAAACACCTTTCCACCCTTAAAAACAAATCATGTCTTTAAATACTGATCAGCTACTTAATCTCTCGCTTTATCAATATTACTCGTCGTATTCAACTCATCTCTCCGTCATGGTATTTTCCTTGATATACTTAAAAAAGCACGAGTTTGTCCAATATTCCAATTAGGAGACAAATCACTACCTTCGAATTATCGACCTATATCCATCTTACCTACATTAGGAAAAGTATTTGAAAAGCTTTTGTACACGCAGCAGCTCTCGAAATATGTCGAGGAAAATAGTCTCATATCAAAGTATCAATTTGGTTTTAGGGAAGGCCGTAAAACAAGCGACGTGATTTCAGCCGTATTAGACGGTGCTATATAAAAACCTTAATAATAAGGAGTCTTCCGTTCTCTTGCTTATGGACCTATCAAAAGCCCTCGATACAATCTCCGACGACATACTTAATTATGAATTATTTCATTACGGCATAAAAAACATTGCTCTAAATTGGTTCATATCATACCTATACAACAGAGGCTAATACATCAAACATAATAACATCATCACCACCGAACTAAAGATCGCACAGGGGGGTCAACAAAGAAGCATTTTGGGCCCCCGACTATTTCTGATCTACATTCACAACTTCACAACTTATAGGAAAGGCTTCGAACATGCGAATGACACCTCCTTGACTATTCAGACAGTGACAGACTGTAACAGAAATGGTAGAGACATTGCGAGAGTTTGCGACTGGCTGAAATCAATAAATTATCCTTAAATATAAACAAAACAAACTTCCTGCTAAAAATACTTCCACAAAATTAATATTAGACTTCAGTATTTTTGTCGACTCGCACTTGATATCGCGCGACAATGAAGGGAAATTATTAGGAGTTGCGCTTGATGACAAACTGTCACTTCGTCAACATATTGAAAATATAGCTCATAAAATATCGAAATTCTCGTTTATATTAAGAAAATTACATCTCCTTCCCGCAAATACACTTAAAACGATATACTTCTCTCTAGTTTATCTACATCTCCCATACAATATTACCGCATATGGTATGGCAGTGCACGTGATTACATCATCAACCCTTTAATCATAAACCAGAAGAGAATTATTAGAAAAATAAACAAGAGTGATTATTATGGTCATACATCAGGAATGTTCGAGTAACTGCGCGTATGAAAATTTAAAAACATTTGAAATACAGATACGCTCTCTAATGTTCAAAGTTGCAAAACAATTTGTTCCGACCATATTAATCGAGAATATAATAAACAATCAGATACGTCACGAACACCAAACAAGGTATATGGAGAGTGAATATATCTCAAAGACAAACTATAGTCTTCAGTGTAGTAAACATTCTTACACTTATTTTATCGGTGGAATTATGGGATAATCTACCAAATGAATTAAAAACAATCAATGTTCTCTCATCTTTTATAAAGCGATTAAAACTTAACAAACTCCAAAGTTACTGAAGGCATTCCTTTCTTTCTCCTTGCTAAAATTCTCATTGTCCTTCTTCTAAAAATCCCTCCTATCACTTTTCACCACAGCTCCCATTTCATTATTCTTCGTACTAAGTGTCTACTAAAAGTATATGTCCTAATCGGTAAGTTCGTTATAGTTTTATACTGGTTTCATTATTCGTTGTATTAGGTCCCAATATAAGTATATGTCCTAGTCTGTAAGTTCCTTTTAGTCTTGGAAGTCCATCATAAAAATCTATAAAAATCTTGTAATCATATCTATTATATAATTATACCAAATTAGTAGATTTCGGCATGTAAAGTGTGCACATTTGCCGAAGGCAGTTTACAACCGCATACAGCATCTGTATTTAATAATGAAAATACACTCCTCTATGAAAACTATATATTTGTAAATAAATAAACAAAATACAAAACGGAATTCCCACAATTTAAGTTAAAGAAATGAATGGTAGAACTATAAAATGTCTATCACTCGAAAACTTCCATTCCAGACCCGACAAGCGCCTCACACTACATATTTTAACGTAAGGGAACCGGCCCCAAACACCACCCTGATCACTTCCTCCTATATTCCTCCTCTATAGGCTTCTTAGGAGGTTGTTTCTCCCGAACGGTCTCATACTGACAATAAACCCAGTGTTCTGAAACCAGACCTGGCCACAAACTCCCGCTAGATTTACGCATAAAAGGACATCACTGTTTCTATCTCTAAAAGTAAAAACTAAATACCTAACTATTCGGTGGTTTTAACCCTTGATATTAGTTGTAGTAGTAGTGTTACTTATTAATTTTGTAAGAAGAGGTGTATCATTTATAGTGTATAGATTTCCTTTTTAAGTCCAGATTTTACATTTTAGAGTTTATTACAATTTATTTTAATGATTCCGTTTAGCTCGCACGAATCAAGTGCTAAAAATTAATGT
>JAJOZX010000835.1:992500-1000000 GCA_023014485.1 Bathynomus jamesi | reverse complement strand
ATCTCTCTCTCTCTCTCTCTCTCTCTCTCTCTCTCTCTCTCTCTCTCTCTCTCAATCGCTTCCCAGATTTTACTCGATATATAGTGTAATTTTAATCCTTAATAATAAGGGACCCTCCTCGATCAACCAATCGCCATGCGTGAAGTTCCGCAAACGAAGTTTGCGATCTCCATACTTTGAACAAAAGCCGCCCTTTAAATGCTTTCATATAAAGTAAGAAAGTAAATAGTCACACCTTAAACTCGACTAATTCGTTAAAACTTTATATATATAAAATAAACCTTGGTTCACCTTGGTTTTGCTTCCGCCCGAATTGTTCATTCTGACGAAGGTCAAGCTTGTTTCTCTACCTTAGACCTACAGCTTAACGTGGAATCCGAACCACGATCCACCACGGGTGGTTAGAAATTACAAAGCCTTCGCCTGGATTCGATCTCACGACCTCCCGATTAGCAGCCCAGCGTCTTAACCACTAGATTACGCAAGGTACCCATTTATCGACCAACCAATTTTTATTGTATGGAAGGATGAACAACTGGGTTAACTGCGCGCCGACTGCCGTCACCAGGAATCGAACCCGGGGCCGGTGGATTCGTAGTCAGCGATGCTATCCAGTACACCAGTGAGGCGTATTATATATATATATATATATATATATATATATGCTGCAAACCCAAAGGAAAAGAAAAATGATTCCAAGGCCTTTCGTATATTCAGCGCTACACCTCGTCACCCTGACGAGGTGTAGCACTGAATACACGAAAAGACTTGGAATCGTTTTTCTTGTGGATTTGCAGCATTCATTCATTTCACGTGTTTAATTGTGAAATTCATCTCATATATATATATATATATAAATAAATATAATATGTGTGTGTGTGTGTGTGTGTGTGTGTGAGTTTAAAAGCAATAAAAATATGTTTTAAACATCGTTTGTGGAATGGAATACACCTCACTGTTTAAAAGTAAAAACCTCTTAATCTACCCCCCCCTCCCCCCAATGCACGTTACACCATTTGAAAGAGGTGTTTCCCCATTAAAATTCGAAGCTTTCACCATAATTTCATTAAAATTGAATTTTAAACGAGCTTTAAAATTACATTTTCGTAAAGTATTGAAAGAATAAATGAGAAAAGTACAAAGTACAAAGTACATTTTGCCGAAACATTCGAAAAAATAATCTTCGTTCAAATGGTTTCTTTTAAGATTCTAATCGTTCTTACTCGTGTGTGTGTGTGTGTGTGTGTGTGAGAAAACCCCTCATAATTCCTTCACACGCACACACACTTATAAAATCCCTTTAAAAGGAGGCACTTAAATACAAGCATCCCTTAAGAACCGTTTCAGGAGCATCATTCGAGCAACAAACGTCATCTGATCAAAAATTAATACGTTTGGTTGGTGAAAATCGTCTCAAAACACTGTCGGCCGAGATTCACATTCCTTTCGACACCCACTTCCACAACTAATATATATATATATATATATATATATATATATATATATATATATATATATATACGCATATAACTGCAATGACCGCGCAGTATATAAATGAATAGAAACGACATAAGTGTTAAGGAACGTGTGCAGAGACGTTCCTTAACACTTATGTCGTTTCTATTCATATATATATATATATATATATAGATAGATGAGGTAAGAATATGAAAGTAGGAAGTTAAACATTATGAAGGCGAGTGATTAATTCGGACATAGTTTATCCAAGTGAAATAAACGTTTGAGAATGAAAAAAGGGAACCAAAATAGACGAGAACAGATAATGAAATAAATTAAGTAAAAATACTAGCAAAATCAGAGGATCGAAGAAAAAAAACCAAAAGAGAAAACGAAAGAGAGAGAGAGAGAGAGAGAGAGAGAGAGAGAGAGAGAGAATGTAAAACAAAAGAGGATGAAGACAAAGCGAAACGTCCATTATCGTGAGCTTTTTTCTTCTGGAGCGAGAATAGCGGGCGTAGAGCTAGCCATAAAAAGCGCGATTGACGACACAATAAAACTCCAAACTTCTTCTGTACTTATGAGTAAATGCGGCACTTAATACCGCCTCATCTTATTCACTGAATCCTTCGGTCATATTTCTGATTCTTTCCACCGGATTCCTTCTTTCCTTTCCACGAACCTTTTTTACGCCTTCCACTTTGAAGTTAAAGGAAATTTGGCGAAGGAATTGCGCGGGCGAAATCTTTTCCCGAAATGTACCTCATATTTGTGATCGTTGACGCGTCCGTTTGCGACTTCATTCGTGGGCTTTCTTTTAAAAGGAATCATTTCGCGTAAACAGACCACCCACGTGACCGGACGAAGAACCCAAACAGGGAGACGATTTGGACAACGAGCGGGCTCTTTCGGAGCGTTTTTACGGTCGTGCTTTGGGGACCGCGTGACGCGTGTCGACTAAGGTTATCTTATAGCGCACCTCTTCAAAGTCTTCAAAGACCTTTGTCCTCCATTCACTCACATTCAAATGCCAACAAAAGATGAAATCTCGAGGGAGACAGGAGGGTCCCCCGAGGTGACTCGTAAAGAAAAAAACTTTTGCGTCCGTGTAAAGTTTTTTATTTTAGAGCCAAATACTTTCCGCGGGAAATGATCAATCGCTTCCCAGATTTTACTCGATATATAGTGTAATTTTAATCCTTAATAATAAGGGACCCTCCTCAATCAACCAATCGCCACGCGTGAAGTTCCGCAAACCTTCGTTTGGGATCTCCATACTTTGAACAAAAGCCGCCCTTTAAATGCTTTCATATAAAGTAAGAAAGTAAATAGTCACACCTTAAACTCGACTAATTCGCTAAAACTTTATAAGCAATTTAATTACTCAATGAATAAGCACAATTTTACACTTCAAACTTTTCACACTTTTAAATTAAATAAATTCAGAAACAGTAAACGCTTTACCAAATACAGTGTGTGTGTGTGTGTGTGTGTGTGTGTGTGTATATATATATATATATATATATATATATATATATATATATATATATATACAGGGTGTGTCTAAATTATGCTAACACTTCTATGGAAGAATTTTCCATAGAAGTGTTAACATAATTTAGACACACCCTGTATATATATATATATGAAAAATTATTTCACGAAAGTGACACGTGAAAAATATTTATGATGAATAAAACCACGAAGGAAAAAGAAACACAGAGGGGTGCTCACCCCTCTGTGTTTCTTTTTCCTTCGTGGTTTTATTCATCATATATATATATATATATATATATATATATATATATATATATATTAAGGACATGTAGAAGCACACACACACACACACACACACATACACACACTATACTGTATATATAGCCTATATACACAATTTATATATGTCTAGCATAATATGGAAACTTTTTTTTTTTTAAGATTTTTGAATATTTTGTAATTTTAAACATGTATTTTAGATTAATATCAGATAGTGTGTTTGGGATTTACGGGACAATAAATTGTGAGAAACGAGATGAACATTGTAGGTTGTTCCTTCGTTGCAGTATTTTCTCCGTTCAACAATTCTTATTCATTCTTACATTATATAAATAAGCCATTTTTGGGAGAAAATTTTCGCACTTACATATTAAAGTACAAATAAGGGTATCGTAATAAAATGAAAAACATATCGCAAGTTTGAGCAAAATGCCTACAAAACAAATTCGATTTTTTTCATGCTTAATTGTCATTGCAAATTTTATATATATATATATATATATATATATATATATATATATATATATATATATATATATATATTATTTCACGAAAGTAACACATGAAAAATATTTATGATGAATAAAACCACGAAGGAAAGGAAACACAAAAAGGTGCTCAAGCGCTTTCGTCTAATGACATCCTCAGGAACACTGAAGTACATAAAAGGTTACTGCCTATATATAGGTTACAGAAAGAAAAAAATAAATAAATAACATACATACACACAAACATACATATATATACGTATATACATACATATCTACACACATACATATATTATATATATATATATACAGTATATATATATATATATATCTATATGCAATAAACGGAGAAGTAAAAATAAAAATTAAAAATTAAAGATTAGAGGATTAACAAAGAGGCATACAGATTTGTAAGGAAAATATCGATTTTTAGCAGAAGATCAAATGAATTATAAAAATACAAATTTATACTGGAAATCTGCCCGGGTTTTAACACTTTGCCTTTTAGAGTCAAGTTTCGATATATATAAAAATAGAATGAAGATTAAAAGTTAATAAAGTAGCGTACAAGTTTACCAAAGATTTAGCGTCCTACCCTTTTTATCTAAATTTGTTTTGAAGGAATTCAAAACAACAGGATCGAGTTGAAAAAGACCTTTGCTTATGTTGAAGTTATTTGAAAGTTGGATAATGGCAGACTCAAGAATATTTCTATTGACAATGTTGCTAGAATGAAATAAAACTGAAGCATTATTCCAATCAATACAGTGGGATAACTCTGACAAATGGACAAAAAGAGCACTGGACAACTGTCCTGTTCTAACGGAATATTGATGCTGTTTTATACGTGTGTGCAAATCCTTTCCCGTCTGACCTATGTAAAAGGAATCACATTGTTTACACCCAATTTTATAGATAATGCCTGAATTATTGGTAGGGCTATTTTTTACTATGATATTTTTTACAATATTGTTATATGAAAATACTACATTAATATCCAAAAGTTTAAGTACATTAGCAATGCCTAAAAAGCCGGGAAAAATGGAAGTACTAAAATATTTTTGACAAAGTACGAGTGTTATTATTGACACGATAGAAAGTTCGTTTTGCCTTGTTGAGACAAGATTCCATAAACGCAGATGGGTAACACAGATCACTTCCAATACCGTTGATTTTTTTCAATTCGGCATCGATGTATTCCGGACTGGCGATCCTAAGGGCGCGGAGAAACATTGATGAAAAAATGGCCTTCTTAGTGGGGGTGTCATGTCCCGAGTAAAAGTGTACGTAGGACAAATTGTTTGTTGTTTTCCGATAGATACTAAACTTAAACCTGGGCTTTCCCTATGTACCCGCACATCCAAAAATGGGATTGAATTGTCTTGTTCCACTTCTAAAGTAAACTTAATGGAGGGGACTTGATCATTAACTGAAGGAGGAAGTTATCCAGGTCACGATTCATGGGCCAGATACACAAAATATCGTCGACGTACCGCAACCAAGGGATGCCAACCCCAGGATTCTCGGAATGTAAGTAATTTCGAAAAACTCCAATAAATATTGGAGAGGAGGGGCGATAAGGGGTTGCCCATGGCCATCCCAAACACTTGTTGATAATACTCGTTATTGAAAGTGAATTTACAGTCTTTGATGCAAAGCTTAATAAGTTCCAAAACAATGTGTGAAGGTAGTGGCAGGTCATACTTATGTAATTCTTGGGAGAGAAAGTCAAGCATATCATCAATCGGCACTTTTGTAAACAATGAACAAACGTCAAAACTGATCAATCTATCGTGTCAGTAATAACACTCGTACTTTGTCAAAAAATATTTTAGTACTTCCATTTTTCCGGGCTTTTTAGGCATTGCTAATGTACTTAAACTTTTGGATATAATGTAGTATTTTCATATAACAATATTGTGAAAAATATCATAGTAAAAAATAGCCCTACCAATAATTCAGGCATTATCTATAAAATTGGGTGTAAACAATGTGATTCCTTTTACATAGGTCAGACGGGAAAGGATTTGCACACACGTATAAAACAGCATCAATATTCCGTTAGAACAGACAGTTGTCCAGTGCTCTTTTTGTCCATTTGTCAGAGTTATCCCACTGTATTGATTGGAATAATGCTTCAGTTTTATTTCATTCTAGCAACATTGTCAATAGAAATATTCTTGAGTCTGCCATTATCCAACTTTCAAATAACTTCAACATAAGCAAAGGTCTTTTTCAACTCGATCCTGTTGTTTTGAATTCTTCAAAACAAATTTAGATAAAAAGGGTAGGACGCTAAATCTTTGGTAAACTTGTACGCTACTTTATTAACTTTTAATCTTCATTTTATTTTTATATATATCGAAACTTGACTCTAAAAGGCAAAGTGTTAAAACCCGGGCAGATTTCCAGTATAAATTTGTATTTTTATAATTCATTTGATCTTGTGCTAAAAATCGATATTTTTCCTTACAAATCTGTATGCCTCTTTGTTAATCCTCTAATCTTTAATTTTTAATTTTTATTTTTACTTCTCCGTTTATTGCATATAGATATATATATATATAATAATATATATGTATGTGTGTAGATATGTATGTATATATGTATATATATGTATGTTTGTGTGTATGTATGTTATTTATTTATTTTTTTCTTTCTGTAACTATATATAGGCCGTAACCTTTTATGTACTTCAGTGTTCCTGAGGATGTCATTAGACGAAAGCGCTTGAGCACCTTTTTGTGTTTCCTTTCCTTCGTGGTTTTATTCATCATATATATATATATATATATATATATATAATATATATATATACACACACGTGAAAATAATTGTAAAGTAAATACATAAGAAACATTACTCACAAGTGCCAACATACCCATTAATTTTGTGTCTTTACGAAGCCACGATGCAGGACTACTTAAAAGTCCTTTTACAAGAATTTGGATAGAGTTTACTCAAAAACTACTCTCTCTCTCTCTCTCTCTTCGTATATATATATATATATATATATATATATGTGTGTGTGTGTGTGTGTGTGTGTGTGTGTGTCAAGTGCACTGGAACCCAGCTTCTATGGAAGTGAATTACGTGCGTCGTAAATGTTGTCTCATTTTATGTTCCTTCTTTTTTTCTGTTCGTTGTTATCGGTGTTGGAAGGAAGAGAGTGTACAGTTCGCCGTTATGAGTGGTTCATGTGGATTCGTTGAATTAATAGTCGGACATAAGAGTAAATCCCCGCAGCGACTTACGCATTCGTGCCTAGTGTATAGGAAGTAAAACTCTATGAAAGTATATATTGATCGTAGTTTCCTACTTTATAGTATAAGATATCATCAATAAGGTTCGGTAGTTCAGTTAAGACTGTCTAACTTAATAGATTAATTACGTAAAACATCTTTTAGTAAATGAGTTTCCAAACTGAGATATCCTTTTCGTATAAAAATTCTCGTGTCTTCCAATTATTTCAGTAGAAAGGAAATGACCTCCCGATATCTACTCTACGTGAAGGAATCTCATTTTATCCGCGATATGTTCTATCCAATACTCTACGACAACTGTTCTTCCCTAATTATAATTTTATTATTGCAAATATACAGTTTACGGCGGATGGAAATAGGCGATGCGTCCTCGACCTCTTCCTTATATCGTCGATGGCCGAATCACGGAGCATAAAGTTCAGATAAAAGTTGTAGACATTTCCAGAAAAGTTTTATCGTGGCCTCTAATCTTGGTCACGTGATGTACGAGTCTTATGAACGGATTTTCGAGATTT
>JAJOZX010000835.1:917500-987500 GCA_023014485.1 Bathynomus jamesi | reverse complement strand
TTTTCCAACAAGACGGAGAGCCATTTCACCGCACCAAAGCCGTATCTGATTGGCTCCGAAATTTGGGTTTTCAGCTGATCGGGCCTTGGCCGGGAAACTCGCCCGATTTAAACCCGATAGAGAACTGCTAACGAACTGTCAAAGAAAAAGTTGCCCGTCACAATCCTACATAATGGAATGATTTGCTTGAAGCCATAAAGAAGGAGTAGGTGCAGGAAATTACGCCGGAGTATTGCGAAATATTGGTAAATTCCATGCCACTACGTATCGCCGAAGTGCTGAAAGAAAGGGTAAATGTACGAAATACTGACCGCAACTCATTAGTATGTCTTGTATGCTTGAGTAGTTTCTAAATACATCTTTTCTAGCATTCACAGTCGTTTTTTGGTATTTTACTTTTACTTTAAAACAGTTCTTTTTTAATTGATGGGGCGATGCGTGACTTATGGCCACCACTATCTATCTATATATAAAAAGAAAAACTATGGTATTTGTCATTTACCATTACTTATTCGGACTATAGTCGATTTAATTATCCCAGAAGAGTTCCTTGTTCCATGCACTGTCTGTGTGTATCATATATATATATATATATATATATATATATATATATATACGATAAAGCTTATGGATTGAAATTAACGTAAAAATTTCGACAGACAACAAAATCTTGAGTATTTATAGAAAAAGCAGGATTTTTCGTTTTTAATAAAATTTGATTGATATTTTCTTGGGTGTAGCGTGGGGTGGAGTAGGGGGGGGAGGGAGAAGGAAGGACTTAAAAAAATAATTAACCTTCTTTTCTCACTGTTTATAATACCACAGACGGAATCTCAAATGGAAACCCTTAGGCAGACCGCACACAGGATCGTCTCGCGACTCACGACTGACGACTTGAGTCGTGAGACGATCCTGTGTGCCCGCCGGCCTTAATGAAAGCAATGAGTAAAGCGTTTCCAATAGTAAAACTAGTGAATATACGTTGTAATTAAACGAATTTTTCTAAACAAATCTGTACATTTTTCGTCCATCACGTAAACGAATACGTAATAAAGAACTTTAGAAATGAATGTTTTTTGCCTGCAAAGTAAAGCAATTTTTTTTTTATAGTGGCTACAAATCCTTTTTTTTATTTTAAAGTATAACCCATTAACACACTTTATATATTTGAATAACCAACGCATTTCCATATCAAAGATAATCTATGATAAATTTATAACTAATGGTAATAAACGTAGCTGTTATATACCTTAGTTTATAGGTTTTATTATATGCCTATAAAGACCTCGGCTTAACAATGGCGATAAATATACAATTAAAATGTAGGACAATAATAAAATTTAAAAATAGACACGTTTCGTAGGTTGTAAAAAAATAACTTTAATGTGAATTTGTGTATTTCGTTTTCTCTACGAGTAAAGAAGAAGAATAAAATCCTTTTATTTTAGGACATAAAACGTACATCCTACAAGAATTGGTGAAAACATCGAATCTACTAAAACGAAAAGAAAATGCTAAAATTAGCAGGCAATTTGCGAAAATGCTATATATGAAGTTAATTCTTTCGCACTGAAGAGAATAACAAATAAACCAAATGTTATGAGCAATTATTAATTTTAGATGACATTATATTCACTAACAGTGCTATAAAATCAGCGAAAAAGAGTACATATACTATATATATATATATATATATATATATATATATATATATATATAAAAACCTTGGTTAACCTTGGTTTTGCTTCACCCCGAATTGTTCATTTTGACGAAGGTCAAGCTTGTCACTCCACCTTAGACCAACAGTTTAATGTGGAATCCGAACCACGCCCCACCAGCAGCCAAGCGTCTTAATCACTAAGCTACCCAGGGGTACCCATTTATCTACCAACCAATTTCTTTATTGTGTGGAAAGATGAACAGCTGGGTTTTGTGCGCGCCGCCTGCCGTCACCGGGTCTCGATCCCGGGCCGATGGATTCGTAGTCAGCGACGCTAACAAAAAGACAACCAACAAACTACAGTAAGGTGTCTGATTGTAACCCTTCCGCCAAGGACTAAACTTTAAAATATTAAGCGTAAATTCATCGAAGTCAGAGAACACTTTATTGCTGTTAAAGTTATTATTTTTGATAAATAACGATTCTACTAATTTTCTATTATCACTATTATTAAATATGAGCAGACTTTATAGCCATTAAAGTTAATATTATGTTGTGCAGATTGAACATGATTAAATATAGGACAGTCAGCTTGAGCTGTACACACAACGTATTTATGTTGGTAAATACGCCTATGAATGTCGATACTTTCTCCAATATATATTTTTAGAAAAGTTATTACTAGGAACTGCATAAACTATGGCGTCTTGTTAAAAAAAAGCATATTTCACACACACACACACACACACACACATACATATATAGGGTGAACCAAATGTAGGTGGACAGTAAATGATAACGTTTATTTTGAGAATACATATTTAATATTTTTGTATACTATAATACAAAATAAAATTTAAATAAATTTAGTTATAATATTTAATATAATAAAACACAAACACCATAGTTATAATGAACACCATAGTTATAATATAATATAACACAAACCGTATTCAACCTACTGTCCACCTACTTTTGGTTCACCGTGTATATATATATATATATATATATATATATATATACGGTGTATATATATATATATATATATATATATATATATAAGAAAGGAACTTCTAAAACAGTGAGTTATGTTTCATTTCAATACAGAATTCGGACTTGATTCCAAGCTGCTGATGAGGAGACGAGAAATGTGCTTACAATTCCCAGTTGTGAAATAAATGTTGACACCAAGAAAAAAGTGAAAATTAAATTGAATATAAAGGCATCACAATTAATAATGCTTTTCTCTCCAAGTAATTAATTTAATTAAAGCAATTTCTAAATTTTAAATGAAATACTTGTTTTCTTTTGTTGATTGTATCGAGTTTGTATTTGACGTGCATTTCCTTAGGCTTTTTTCAACTCCTTACAACAATACCTATATATATAATATATATAAATAAATAAATAAATATATATATAATATATATATAATATATATATATATATATATATATATATATATATATATATATAATATTATATATATATATATATATATATATATATATATATATATATATATATATATATATATATATATATATGCTGCAAATCCACAAGGAAAAAAAAAAATGCACGAAAGGCCTTGGAATCGTTTTTCTTTTTCCTTGTGGGTTTGCAGCATTCATTCATTTCACGTGTTTTATTGTGAAATTCATCCCATATATATATATATATATATATATATATATATATAGAGAGAGAGAGAGAGAGAGAGAGAGAGAGTTACAAGGAGTTACAAGGGAAAGAAGTACCTCAAAAGGCCTTGTGGCCCATACCGAGGTACCAATGGCAACGGGTGCCAGGGAAAAATTCATACACCCTCAAATAGTGTGCAAGATTCGGTCTAACTTTTTCTCGAACTGATCCACAGAGGAACCGTTCACAACTTCTGAAGGTAGCCTGTTCCACGTGTCACAGATCTTATAGGTAAAGTAATTCCCACCACACTAGTGCTAAATCGTTTCAAATCCAACTTCCAACCATTGTTGAGTTATCATTTAAACTAAACATGCTTCTAAAATCGACATCGATGAACCGTGTAAGAGCTTGAAAACCTCGCTGAGTTGACCGCGCAGCCTCCGAGTTTCCAGCGAAAACAAATTCAGGGCGCGTAAGCGTCGATTGTAGCCCATATACCTAACGGAAGGAATTAACTTTTTGGCCCTCGCCTGGATTCGCTCCAGCCTGTCAATATCTTTCCTGAGGGTGGGCAACCAGAACTGTACAGCATACTCCAGGTGCGGCCGAACCAGGGAATTGTACAGAGAGAGCACAATCTCCTCGTTCCGAAATCGAAATTGCCTCCTCATATAACCTAACAGCTTCTGGGCTTTCTTTTCCACCTCTGCGCACTGTTTGGTAAACTTAAGGTCGCTGCAAATTTGCACACCCAAGTCCTTTTCCAAATCAGTCGCCTCGATATTACTCCCCAACATTCAGTAGTCCGACTTGGGATTGGCGTAGCCAATGTGCATGACCTTGCATTTACCCAAGTTAAACGGCATTTGGCATTTTTCGGACCACTCTCCTATCCTACGTAGGTCTGCACGCAGTTGCTCGATCGCTTCGGGCGTCCCAACATTGATCCCAAGCTTGGTGTCATCAGCAAATTTGGCGATCCTATTAACGATGCCAGCGTCGATATCATTTATGTAAATGATAAACAACAGTGGCCCCCAAACGGAACCCTGAGGAACCCCGTTAGTGACCGAGGTCCAACCCTGAGCCAGCTCCTTTAATTACAACCCTCTGCCGCCTATTCTTCAGCCAGTTTTCAATCCAGCTACCTACTTCCCCACCGATACCCAGCGCGCGGACTTTGGCCATTAGCCGGCGGTGAGGTACCTTATCAAAGGCTTTCTGAAAGTCGAGATAAAGTATATCAATCGCCCTACTCTTATCATACTCACTCCACATGACGTGGAAAAACTTGAGCAGGTTGGTGAGACACGACCTATGCCGTCTAAACCCATGTTGGGAGTCCCCAAGCAGCTTGTAGGAATCCAAATGGTCATCGATCCTATCCGCTATTATCCCCTCTAATAATTTACCTACAACCGAAGTGAGACTAATGGGACGATAGTTCCATGGACTCTCGTGATCCACTTTCTTAAAGATAGGGGTCATGTTAGCTTCCGTCTAGTCACCAGGCACCTGGGCCGTCTCCAACGATTTGTTGAAGACTGTGACCAGGTGGGGAGCCACCTGGTCGCGCACTTCCCGCAAGACTCTGGGGAGGAACTGGTCTGGTCCAGGAGCCTTAAACGCGCTCAGTTTGTCTATTCTATCGGCAACGACTGTCGCGGTACACCGAACACTATCCAGACCAGCACCTTCGTGCCTGACGCCTGGCTCGGGGATGACGTGGGTGTCCTCCCTGGTGAACACTCCCGCAAAGTACTCAGTCAGCACATTAGTGATGTACGCGTCGGAGGTCCGCAGCGCGCCGCTGGGGTCCTTTAACAGGCCTATCATGCTTCTACTGGGCTTTCTACTATTAATATAACTGAAGACCTCCTTTGGGTTCCCCTTGCAGAGGCTTGCCACCCGGAGTTCTTCGTTACGTTTGGTTAGCCTAATCTTCGCCTTCCCTTCCCTGCACAGGCGGACAGTGTTCTCATGGGAACGATTGGCCTTCGCTCTCCTATACGTAGCTTTCCTATTTCGGATAGCTGAAGCAATGTCACGACTGAACCACTTAGGCTGCGTTGAAGCAGGGGTGACCGGTTTTGAAGGTATTGCAGCAGACTGCAGCACCATAAACTGGTCCCGAAATGCACTCCACACTCCCTCAACATCGAGTTTCTACGCTTCACCAGAGGGACGCAGACACAGAACCTAATCAGACCGTGATCACTCCCGCCCAACGATTCGTCAACGTGAGGCCAGTGACGAGGTTGTCTTCGGTCGTGAATACTAAGTCTAGAACGCTTTCGCCTCACAGAGAGAGAGAGAGAGAGAGAGAGAGAGAGAGAGAGAGAGAGAGAAATTACAATATCATGCATCCTATCCGGGAGCGGCTTTATATACGCACGGAGGCCTCCCTGTACTCTTGACTGACATTAATCAATTCAATCCAGACTGAGTGGTTTCGTAGTGATGTTACAAAGCTTTGTGAAGGCTTTCCACTATCACATCACCGCTTTCCGACCACTCTTCCCCGCATGAGATATTTATTCTCCCCATATCCAATATGGCGGCTTGTCTGTTTCGCCGGGCCAAATGAACCCCAACTCTTCTTCGGAGATGGGGGAGGTCATTAACCATTATTTTTGGATTTGAAAGAAACTCTAACAAGAAATATATTTCATGTTTGTATATCATGTTTTTGGTTGCGTATTTTTTCTAAATTTCTGGCGGCGATTCCGGATGTAGAAACGAAATTAGTGGGGGGGGGGGTGGGGGGGGGGGAGGTGAATGATGGGCGGTTCCGTGCTCAAGTGAGGAAAAGTTGTTTAGATTTTCTTAATGCGAAGATATTATGACCTTTTTATAAACTTTGTAACATCCCTCGCATAAATTGCAGACATATATTTGAAGGGTCATCCTTTTACGTAAGGGCACAAGTTTAATTGCTTGATTTCCAGATTCACCATTAAATTTTGTAGATGAAGACGGCTCTCTTTAGGTATAATATGACATACAGGCCTTTTACGTGTATTTACAACGCGATTCGTCTTTCTTTTCCATATCATTATCCACCTTTGCTGTTCATTAATTTTAAAAATGTTTTACGAAATATGTGCAAAATATTTAAATACATTACGTTATGTTATTGCAGTAACACCAAGACTATTTATGTAAAAAGTATACAAAAGTAACGCTATTTTTCATTATTTAGCACGCTATCCAGCCAAATGCATATGAAGTGAGAATTATACTTTGCGCAAGAGTATACTCGCATGATTTAAGAATTTATTAAATAAATTTTAAATTATTACAGTCATCTTTAAAACTATAGAAACTTGTTAATTAGTTAAATTAATTAAATTTTGGTTATATTTTAATAAATATGAAATTACGTAAAAACAGATATTGAAAGTACAGTATAGAATTTAAGTTGGCGATTTTTTGCGGATAATTTAGTTCTCCTACCAAACGCTAGATGGAAGAAGGGAATCAAACTCGCTCAAGACGTGGAAGGGGTCACGATTCTTCAGTAAATGAAAATGAAAATGAAAAGGGTTTTTGGCAGACCATAGTCCATATGACAAATAATAATAATACAATGACAGTTCACATACTAAGGATAGAAATATATACAATTAATGAGAAATAATACAATAATGTCGTAGTTAAGTGGAGCTACAGAAAAACGTTTTCGTACCATGAATTCCATAAAAGACAAACGGCAGGACTCATGGATAGCTTGGATTATCGGGTTGGTGGATTTTTTAATTCTTTGCATTAGGCTGTATTGAGCACGTCTAGTTACCTCCGGGAAGCTCGGGGCATTGCGGGTAGCAAACATTTGCGAAGCTGAACATTTCGGGGTTAATTTATGTAGGAGTCTAAAAGACCTGTTGTACAACAAATTTAGGGTTCTGCCAGAACATTTTTTATAATTCACCCAGAGTTGCTGCTGTCCGTATATATTACTGCAGAAAGTACGAAAGGGAGTGTCTTTGGCTTCACTTGTACAGAACCGGAAGTTCCTTATAGCCATATTCGCTTTAGTACAAAGGCTTCGAGATTGTTTTCTTATATCTGAGTCATCACTCAATGAACTGGTGATAGTTTGACCCAAATATTTAAACTCTTGTACTTCCTCAATTACTTCACCTCTCATTTTAAACCTAATATCAGCTGGCTGATTACAGCTTTTAGGATGGAATTGCATAACCTTAGTTTTTGTAACATTAAACAGAATATCATGTTTCTGCGGATACACTTCGCAGACTTTTAGTAGCCGATCCAGACCTTTAAAAGAGGGACTTATTAACACCATATCATCGGCATAAACTAAATTATTTATCCTTGTGTTATCTATACAACATCCCACTGTTGCCTTATTAAGTGAAGCAATTAATCCGTCAATATGCACATTAAAGAGCAAAGAGCCTTGCTTCACCCCGCAAGAGGAGCCAAAACATTTGGATAGTACATTGCCCCACCTCACAGTAAAAGATTGGTGGGAATACCAAAATTTAAATAAATTTAATATGTACATGGGAACTTTCCTGTCTTCTAGTTTTTTAAATAAAATATTGTGGTTCACTCTATCATATGCCTTACTTATATCTAGGAAACAGCTATAAATAGTTAAATTACTGTCAGTATATTTATATATAATTTCCTTAAGTACATAGATACACAGGTCAGTTGAGTGGGACCTTTTAAAACCAAACTGATTTGGAGTGGGCAGGGACAATTCGACGTGGCCGACTCGATGCGACCCAACTAGATGTGGCCGACTCGATGTCAGGACAACTCGATGTCAAGCCAAGTCGATGCCAGGCCAAGTCGATTTCATTTTCTTTATATATTTAATGTGGGTTAACTGAATGCCCGGTTAGGTCAACTGTACGCCCTTGACGATTGGTTAGGTTAAGTTGTGATATTTTCGTTAAAACTAACGAAAATATCCCTTAGGGATATCACATCGAGTTGTCCTGACATCGAGTCGGCCACATCGAGTTGGGTCGCATCGAGTCGGGTCGCATCGAGTCGGCCACATCGAATCTTACCCAACCCGATTTGGAGATGTCCATAAGTAATCATTTACTCGGAGGAACAAGAGTTTTTCTAGTAGTTTCGAGAAGCAGGAGGCGACAGTGATAGGCCTGTAATTATTGTTGGATAGAATGTCCCCATACTTATTTTTGACCAGGGGCAAGATATATACCCTCATGAACTCTGCATGGATATAACTGCATGGATAAGAACAATGATAGATGCAGACATATCACGTCATTGGCATATTTTAAGTGTTCATTCGATAGGTCATCTACCCCTGATGCAGAACCAGTCTTTAAATCTTTAATTAACCTCTTTACTTCAGGAAATGATATCAAAGTATTTTCCCTTGTCCCTCCCACAGGTGTTTCGCTGCAGTCTATCTTAAGATTATCCCTACTCACACTATTAAGAATGTTTGAGTAGTGGTTTTTCCTCAGCTTTGCAATTTCAGTAATTCTTTTAAGTATTTAATTTAATATCCATGAGCAGCAGCTGTGGACCAGTTATAAATAAAAGTTCTTGTAGAACCCTAAACTTCCTTTATAACAGATCTTTTAGACTGCTGCGTAAGTGTTCAGCTTCACGAATGTTCACTAACTACGTATCGAGCCTCCCTGAGGTAAGAAGATGAGCTCAGTACAGTCTAATGAGAAGAATTCAGAATTCATACAATCCAATTTAATCCTGTCATTTTAGCACCAAAGAAATTGCAATAAAATATTATCTTGCACACTGTATTTCCGAAAGATCCATATAAAAACATAAAATTCTAGAAAGATCAGCGTGGTGGAAGTTAGTGGCATTGTTAGAACTATGTTCCTTACCGTGCTCTTCATTAACACAAAAATTCATGGAAATAGCGCAAAGGCCATTCATGTGAGCACTGTATTGTGAATGAAAAAATATTGGAAATTAACAATATACCAGGTAAAATATATAAAGTACTGAAGATGTAAAACTTATAACATAATAAAGCAAATAAGTGATTCTGTATGGAAGTGACGTATAAAGATGCAAAAAAGGAGACAAAGAATGTAGATTATATGAGTAAAAATGTAAACATAATGCAGTGTTTCAAGTATTATACTGCACTCTCTACAAGCTGAAAGACAGTCTAGTTCAAGGGCGGATCTAGGTATTCAGTAAGGGGGGATCCAAAGGAAAAAAGGCATCCCTAAAATAAAAAGGGCACGGTACTAAAAATTTTTCTTTAAAACAAATCAATGAGCTAGTATAAAATCAATTGTATTGTTATTAGATCACTCTCGTTCAAATATGATACAAAATAAAAATCTAATTTGGGTACAACAATTATCACAGAAAATTTTTCAAACAATTACAAATGTCTTGCCAATTAAAAGAAGTACCCAGTCCCGTAGCCAGGACTTCCCAAGGTGGGGGGTCGAAAATGTAGAAAGGCGGACCTTTTGATGCAACGACCTAGTCACTGCGGAGGGGGTTTAGAGTAGTTTAGAGAAGTTTGTGAAGGTTCAAAAGAAAATGCAAAAAAATGCAAGTGTTTATTTATTACCTAATTTTTTTTTATTACTTAATTTTATAACACTTACAAGTAATAAAAGAATAAATAGAAAATAAATAACAATATTAATACAACAGACAGACATACACTCGAAGAACTGATAAGATATTATATCCTTTCTATTCTACGATATAAAATTTCAATTTATACAACATTTCATTTTTACTCTTCTTCTTTAAATGAATTTATGGAAGAGGAGGAATGCATAGATTTATATATTGTATATAGTACTGAAACTCCTCTAACAAAAGTATTTTGACGATTTATTTTGAAAGTAATGATATATTTTAGGCTTTTAATCGTGCTGTGGTTATTTGTTTAGTCTTAATGTGGAATAATATGCTACAGAATTTATTTAATTATTATAAATGAATTAAGTTTAATGAGAGAGATTCAAAACAAAACGCATAATTTTTTCTTAATTTAAATAAGAGCTATCTTGGGAGCACTGAATCGAATTCTTTATATGTAAAAAATGAAAAATCATTGCAGCCAAGGTTTGAGCTCTTCTTCTGTAAAGAGATCTCTTTGGAGAGCTTTTTGGGCGAAGTCTTTCGTAGCTGCTTCAACAGCACCGGATTGACTGCTCGTCAGAGAAGCTCCTGAGAATGGAGCGAACCCTGGACACCAAAACTTCCCTTTGAAACGAAGTTCCCAACTGCGGAAGGTTGGTTTGACTGAGAAATTACAAGTATATCCAAGAAAATCAGTTTGGCTTGTTTGGAATTGATTTGAGAAAATATGTTATATATTATAATATCACATCATAAGTTATAACTATGGTAACAAAAGTTGACCGTTCCTGTCAAGGGGGGTCGAACGGGGAGGGGCGTTCGACCCCCTTGGCTACGGGCCTGCTATCAGAATAAGATGAAGATATAAATAGTGATATGGCTGCACCAGTACTAAGGGCACCTATGAAAACCACTGCAACTACAAATTTGGAAGTACAGTGTATACAGATAAATACTCAAAATAGAATTTGAATAAAATAAAATAACCATGATCTATTTACGAAAACAAAATTTGTTTTCAGAGACATACACATCATTCAAATAAGGCACTTGCACTTGAAAAAAGGGCACTTACAAGAAATTAAGGAGGGGGTCCTGACGTCGCCGATCCCCTCCCCCACACACACTAGATCCGCCCTTGTAGTCCGTGTTTTCTGCATGCGCACCTTGCAAAGCTACAATCCGTTTTATAGTTGCACCTTATCATTTCTAATATATTGTTGGGTGCTGGTGGAACATCGGTTGGTAGTGGAAGAAAGTGTCCGCCTGCCACTTTCCAACCCCACTCCAGAGGCTGCAGTGAATCATTTCCTAGACAGGATTGTTGGTAAAAGACTCGCAAGGAATGGTAATTATCAGCTGCAGGTGTTGGTGGCAATGGTTTCACTTGTACTGATGTTGCAGTCTTCACAACTTTCCCACAGAAGCGTTTATAGCGCAGACTGTCAAGAGTGTCATTTGGTTTACCAGCATACAGAATTACCAAGGATTTCTTACCAGCTGTAATAACACCTTTCGTAGAGTTTGAATTTCTAAAGACTACAGAGTATGTTTGCACCTGTATGAACTTCTTTACCCCGACACTTATTGTAATTACATACAACTGAGATGTGGTATCACAGCCCAGAAGGGCATGTATGAATGGAAGATTCCTGAACCTAAAGCTTTCTACATACACTTGGTGTTCCATTTCCGGATTTTCATCGAGCCCTGTTTTGCTTTTGATTTAAAGAAAACCCTATTCACTGTGTATGTTGACATGATAACATAACAGAACAAATATATATGTGTCATCTGCAATAAGAATGACATCTCTTTAGCAGCAGTAGCAACTGCAGTTTTGAGCAATGAGAAGGTCTGCATTCCCGCTAGCTTGGGATGTCTCACATCCCACATATTGTAGACTAGCAGTGAGCAAATGAATGAAGCGTTATTTATTCTCTCTATTCGCTCGGAATGCTTCTTTTCGCTTTGTTACTGTCATATGGGGATAACAGTGAACAGTAGTGCTTGTTTTTGCAGATCTCCTCATATGTGTGACATCCTTCACTGATGTTCCATTTGTGTACCCATCAAATACTATGATGCACCTACTGTATTTGCCTATCACATACTGCACATACAGTCAGAGGCGGATTAAGACACCTTGGGGCCCCGGGGCAATGAAGAATATGGGGGCCATTTTCTATAGCTTTTTATTAGCAATACATGTATATGTACAGTACATAGTACATTTACACGAATTATATGTACGGTGCTCAGGCTAATTGAGAAACAAACTTAAAAGAACCTTAACACAGTGTATTTTGCCGTTTTCCAAAACCAAACAGTATTAAACAAACTTTACTTTAGAGCCTATAAAACATAAAATAAAACGGGGAATTTGTCAGTTTGTGTACTCTGTCATATTTAATCAAAGAAGTTTGCGAAATCTCGAATTATATCATCGGAACTCAGTTGATTGGGGGGCCCCTCAAGCATGGGAACCTGAGGTTTCAGCCTCAATAGCCTCAGTGATAATCCGCCACTGCATACAGTAGTTATTACAGATTTCTTTGACGGTTGCACCACGGAGCCAAGAGATGCGATGAAGTAAGTGTCCTCCATCAAGAACGTAGATTGGATCCAGCGGTGATTGTGAGGTTTGATGACCTTGCACTTTATTTCACAATACATCAGCCAGCATTGCCTTTATTGCTGCTCTTGGATAATTCATGCTTCAAATAGGGCTGCGGGGTAGCTGCAAAGCTCACATTTGAGTAGCTCTTTTATATCAATGTTTTCATTTGCAGCCTCTGGAATCTGCCGGTCTGTATGCACTGCTTCTTGGTTGATTTTCACGGCTGTCTTACATCCTAGAGTGATAGCCTACTGTTTTCGCTTGAAAGAATACCCACTGACATCTTTTCCTTGTATGGATTCCAGAATCTCCTGACCCATTTCTTCAGCCGTGTCCACATTAACAGACTCATGTGCGACCACCCGAGAGACTATGCTGCGTAAGAATGTGTCACTTTGGCTGAACGGATTCCTAGTTTTGAGAAAAGTTGTCAGTTTTTCTGTGCCTCACAGTCCTTTTTTTTTTGTCTCGCATCAGATGTCTCTACATGTTGCTCACTGGTGTAGTAAGATACATCAGTAAGCCCCTGCATAGCATTATTGACTTTGGTGCAGGCAGGCATGGAGTTGAGCCAGACAAGCCTTTGCTGCTCTGACAATCCTCTTCCTCTGGTGATGTCTCAGTAGACTTGATGTCAAGCATCAGCACTTGTTCAGTATCTGCCGCTACGACAGACTACATGTAGACCTTACTGGAAAGCCCTAAGTACATTAGGATGATCAGTCTCTAAAGTGGCTATTTCTTGCAGGTTGAGATAGTGTCTTAGTATACAGTTTGTGTCCTGCTGCTGCATAGAACGGTAACATTTCTCTCAGCGAAGCTAGGTGTAAATTCCAGTCCTCAGTTCTTTCTCCTCTCAGGATCTCTTCAAAATGCTAACCTGCAATCAGTATTGCTGTATTCCATCCTTACTGTCATGGCGCTGACTAGGGATAGGGCCTAGGGTCTTCCTGTTCTATCCTAGGGTCATTCCTGGCCTTGTATAGTTGCTTTGAAAAGTATTGCATACACTGCAGTGATATCAGTGGAATTTATTTATTATTAACAAATTATTTGTATGTATAAAATCCTTAAAGACTTTTCTCCCACCCTGTATATATGTTAGAATACTCGCTGCGCCTTCTGTAGCAAATGCCCCCGAAACAAGGGGAGAGGGGACTGGGAGGCCTGAGTGTGTTACTAAAGCCTTCTTGGTTCTCCCTTAATGTGTATACTAAATTTGATGCAGATTTAGTGAGAATCCCGGTAGGAAGTAAATTTTCATTTTCATTTCAAGTTCATGCAAAAGTTCAACTTTTTGTATTTTTTTGAAGGTTGGAGCCCGAGAAACAATTTTAGTCGGAGTGGATAACAGTCAGCCCCTCCTTCTCCATCCATCCATGACCCTTTGGGTCCTCAATAGCCATCACTGGCTCGTGGGCTGTAGTCCAGATGCAGTTAGAGAGTTCAGAAGAGCAATGTCCGTTATGATAGTGATAGTAAAGCGAGAGTGAGGAAACATTGCGGCGAAGAGAGAGAGATTGAAGACGATCAGTAAGAGGCGGGGAATTGATGAGGCGAACAGCCTTTGATTCCACCCAGTCAAGTACGGCTGTGTGGGTTGAACCACCCCCACACATGAGAAGCATACTCCATACGGGGGCGAACAAGACCCCTGTACAGAGACAGCAACTGAGTGGGGGTGAAGAAACCACGGAGGCGGTACAGCACACCTAACCTCTTAGAAACTGTTTTAGAAAGAGAGTATATGTGATCTTTCCAGGAAAGATCACGAGAAAAGGAAACGGCAAGAATATTAAGAGAAGAGGAAGGATTCAGTTGTGTGTTGTTGAAGGTAAGGGGATAGTCTTGTGGAAGATTGTGACGAGTGGACAGATGGAGGAACTGAGTTTTTGAGGCATTGAAAACAACAAGGTTTTCTCTGCCCCAATCAGAGAAAGCAGAAAGATCAGAGGTCAGGTGCTCCATAGTCGTACTACGCGAACCACGGAGTGACTGTTGAGAGGAAAGCTTTGGGAAGCGGGTGGAGAAGTGAAGAGTGGAATCATCGGCATAGGAGTGAATAGGAGAGGAAGTGCGAATTAAAAGATCATTAATAATAATAAATAAAAGGAAAAGAGTGGGTGACAGGACAGAACCCTGAGGAACCACTGTTAATAGCTTTAGGAGAAGAACAGTGGTCATCTACAACCGCAGCTACAGATCGGCCAGAAAGGAAATTAGAGATGAAGGAACAGATAGAAAGATAGAAACCGAAGGAGGGCAGTTTGGAAATTAAAGATTTGTGCCAGACTTTATAAAAAGCTTTTGATATGTCTAGCGCAATAGCAAATAGCAATAGCTTATTTGGAAAACGCTTCTCTTAAGATGTTGGTCCAATGCGTCACTCGTGGGTTGGATTCTCTGCACATCTCTGATCCTTTGGCAAAACATCTTCATTCTGACGAGATCAATTCTCATTGGTATCGATGTTGTCAGTGGTTGAATCACTGGAGTACAGTCTGCAGACAAATTGCATTGCCACTTCTTTCAACTTTGGTGATATCTGGAATGGGTTACTAGTGACATTCGCCAATTCTCCCTGAGGGATGATACTATGTCTTTCATCTTCCAACAGTATCGTATACCCTTGAATTTGAATGAAGAGGTGCTGTCTGAGCCACTGAACGCGTGGAAGAGGGCCATGGCTTTGCAGGTTGCCGTTCCCAAGCTCAACGCGATAGTGTTCAGTGAAATCATTCTGGTAGTCTTTCCCACTTTGAATGAAATCCAGATTTTTGCAGCAGGGTTCACAGCCATAATGTGGTGAAAGTTATTCCGAAGTATTATGACAACGTCTCTGTCTCCAGTATAAACCATTGCAAGCGACGAATATTGGAGGGCGTGGAGGAGATGTACTAGGACACGAGTATCTGCTTCCTCATGATTGCATGGTCCCATAGGAGGGTCATTCCCAACATTGAGGACTTGATCATCTGAAGTGATATAAACCTTCTTGTCATCTCGGAACTGTACTTCTACAAGCTTTGTTGACAGGAAGCAGAACAGTTCCTTCTTGTTATCAGCATTTTTCAAGAACTGCCAGTTTTTTTGTGCTTTACCAGAACCAGATACGCGATGCCGGATACCCGTTCCTCATTTTTCCCTTGTGGCCCCTTTTTTATCATTGTAAGCCGTGCTGAACCCTTGGGCAGAAGACCTTGTTGAAATATTCATTGAATGATTTGTCCTGGACGGTTGCAGGAGGAAGTAAGTGGATCAGTGCTCCACCATCGATAATGATGACCTCATAGATGCCCGGCACAACCAGCTCTTCATCGCTAGAAAAATCAGTAGTTGCACTGGCTTCGATAATACAAACCAATAAATATAACTTTGTACAAGAGTTGATGGATCCTTGAAATAACAAAGCAGAGGGATACGGAGAAGATTCATGCTGGAAAAACTCCTCCAGATTTCCTCCCCGGCTATCAAGCACAACAAAAACCTACCTGTACAGCTCCGCATGCTGTTTGAAATATTGAATTGTCTTCTTCGGTGTTGTATTCTGCTTTTTTGTCTCACTGAACAATAAAAAATTGTTTCGCTTGATCGGCGTTGTCAGAATTCTGTCATTAGATTCAAGCACATCTTTTCTAAAATTGTCGTATTGGTCTTGTCTTGTACATTCAAGCAGACGGACAGAGCTGGCAGCAGATTTGGTGACACACACCTTGTTGTTTAATGTAATCAGGTCCCCACTGCCTTCCTCAAAGGGATTCCCTCTGTTTAACAAGACATCCAACTGGTCCCTCACATGGCGCCGAAAACGGTCCTGAGATGTATATCCTTACTCGTGGTGAGGGAGCTTTTCATCGTTATTTGTCATTTTCACCAGTATATTCATCAACGACACGGCTAATCTCTAGGCCAGTCATGATCCAGTGTTCCAACATGGCAGGGTGCTCTGTGAGGCCGATTATGCCGCCAACTCCTTTTACCCTTTTGTTGGCCTACTCATGTACTTGGTCAATTGGTATGGAAGAGAACCGACGATGCTTCTCGTTATCGTCCAATGCCCCTCCTCAAACTCCTTCTGGATGCTCTTTGAGAGAACTTCTAGGTCTCCGATAAAAACGGGGATCCATCTGGCATAATTCCGGTGATAGAGGGCAAAGAACAGAGGGGCGAGCCTTTGTTGAGTATCGACCATGAGCAGGGACGTATCCAAGGTGGGGGGGGGGGGGGGTCGAAGGCGGCGGTTGGACTAGAAAACATATTGTATGTAAAATATTAATTGTATGTAAATATTAAATAGGTAATCATTATAACTGCATTTGATCAAATTACAGATTTGTTCGATTGTCCGGTTTAGAAAACATCAATTAAAAATTGTAAAAAAAAAATCGCTAGAAGCCTGTAATTAGCTTGGCTCTTAACATGTAAAATTCGTCATCAAAAGTTTCATTTCGTTATAAAAAACTTATACTATTCTAATTTAAGACAAAAAAAAAAAATTATATAGCTATTTCCATGCTGATTTTTATGGTATAAATATCACCAAGTTATTTTATTAACATATAGTCATATTAATGTGTTTATATCTAAAAATCATCCGATGAAAATAGCTCAAAAAGTCAGGTAAGTCAGGTTAATATGGATGGCATATCTGGCTATTCGCTGGCAACGCTGGTTTAAATTTGAGTGTTGATTCGATATGTTTTTTGTCAGAATTGACAATGTACATTTATCCAACAATTATGTTTCGCTGAATTATTTTATTATGTTTGGTTGAATTATGAATTTGATTGAATTATGTTGAATTTTGTTGAATTATTTTATTCAACGACTTATATTATTTTATGCATACTGAGAAACATTTACGATGCAATTTAGCAAAACACCACAGTTGAGTACTATATCACCAAAAATGATGAGTAGAGATGTTAGAAGTGAATGTCAAGATTTACGGCATCACAATTCTAATGCTAAGAATGCACTATAAAAGATAATAGTTTATATATATATATATATATATATTATATATATATATATTATATATATATAATATTTAGGAGAAATCCAATGACAAGGAAGAATGTAAATGCCATGAAAAGTCTTCTTTAATGCGCAACGTTTCGAGCAATACGCTCATCATCAGGCTAGATAATAACAATACGAAATTAGAATCAATAAATAAATGTGAACAAGACAAAATAATTTCCATAAAACCTATTCAGTAAAAGCAAATTTTAAAAAGACTAAAAGAAGAGGGTTAAATTCAAAGTTATAAAAATTTACATATAAAATTAACCAGAAATTTAAAAAGCTATTTTTAAATTACATATAGTAAATTTGAAATTAGTACACTGGAATAATTAACACTAATACAATGGAATAATTAACACTACGAACCTTTCAATGCTGGTTCCGAGGCACGAGTAATTTAAACCAAAACAAAACAGGAAACAATTTTTTATAATCCCCCTCCCCTAACTTATAACTCCAACCGCCCAACCCATAGCTTGTTTCCTGTTTTGTTTTGTTTTAAATTACTCGTGCCTCGGAATCAGCATTGAAAGGTTCGTAGTGTTAATTATTCCATTGTATTAGTGTTAATTATTCCAGTGTACTAATTTCAAATTTACTATATGTAATTTAAAAATAGCTTTTAAATTTCTGGTTAATTTTATATGTAAATTTTTATAACTTTGAATTTAACCCTCTTCTTTTAGTCTTTTTAAAATTTGCTTTTACTGAATAGGTTTTATGGAAATTATTTTGTCTTGTTCACATTTATTTATTGATTCTAATTTCGTATTGTTATTATCTAGCCTGATGATGAGCGTATTGCTCGAACCGTTGCGCATTAAAGAAGACTTTTCATGGCATTTACATTCCTCCTTGTCATTGGATTTCTCCTAAATATTAAATTGAAGCTCTGTAGAAGCAAACCGCATGACTATATATATATATATATATATATATATATATATTATATATATATATATATGCATTTAAAGAAATATAGTATAAAATACGTAGAACATTATGTCAATTGATTTAAAAAATCAACAGTGTTCTTGAGGCTAGGTTATATGGAGTTATTACAGTGTTGTAAAAAATCCACTGTTGTCAATGGGGCTGTAACTATATGTCAGGGTGTCAGTTTAATACTGGCACCCAATACATTAGCAAATTTTAGCGTTTATAATAATTGTGCGAGTGCAGATTAGTACTGAATTATATAAATTGAAAATAATTATATAATTTAGACGCTAATTTAAAAGTATATGCCAGCTTTTGTAATAATTGTTTATCAAGGTTTAGGTTGACCTAATTATATGTGGTATGATAGTTTTATCAATAAATTAGTCATAGTTGCGCATAATTTTCTTATCAATATAAATGATGTACAGTTATTGAAAAAATTAAATCTATTCACTATGTATTTTGAGTATCTGAACTATTTGTTTAATGTGTGATTAATTCATAATTATGTAATCCATGTGTAACAATCACATATATTGATACTATTTATGCTTGAAGTATTAATGAATGTGTATTCTTAGGATATGGACATAGAGTATTTCTTAAACTCAACTCTATGTTAACATTAGAATCAGACAATTTGCATTTAAGCGATGCAGACGAAGTTTTGGACAGATTTACTCGTAAAAAAGCGAGACGATTGAACATGATGCTGGAATAACACTAGAAACCAAAGAAATTATCGCACAACAATCGCTGCACTAGTTTTGGGATCAAAAAGTGTGTCCGTAACGTCACAACTCCCGGTTCTACTTTGGCTGTTGATTTATTGGTCAAATGATCTAAATTATACTCTCTTATGGGCTAGTTTTGTGTCTACCTGACTGTATACACTTGAGCAATTGAGTATGTATATCCGTAGTGTGTAATCATTTCCCTGTATATAAACTTGCCAGGCCGTTAGATTACGTAACTTATAAATATTGATTTCGCTGTCAAATTTAATAAAAATTAATCCCAATTGCGATAAATCTGTATGTTTACCTGTCCTTTGATCGTATTGAGCTAGCATTAACTATTTCAAAACGTACACAGTGTAACCCGTTTATATCACATCGCTTTAGATCATAACTCGGTTGATATAACTATATTTGATAAACCACGTACGACTGATATTCAACACATGGAAAATACCTCATATGTTGAGATGGGATGACTGGTTGAAAAGTTACACCAGTTTCAAGATTTCACTTATCCCCGGTGGGGATGTGTACCCCATGTCACTTCCAATTCCCCTATGAGGGGGAGGGGTAATGTTGTCCACTCGGACTAAAAGTTAAACTTTTGCATCAACCTGAAATGAGTGAGAGTTTGGGCCCCCCACTAATTACCCTAGTCGTTTAGGAATGCATAAATAAACATAGATCATAGAGTCAGTGTCGTATACGGAATTTAATAGGATTAGTTTTAATATAAGTTGTTAAATGGAATTTAATATGGTTATTTTAATGAATTGTTAATTCATTTCGGTACTTACGTATTAACGGGGGGCCACCACATATTGATGATTGGTTAGGTTAAGTTGTAATATTTTCGTTAGTTGAAAATTTCTAATACATCATATTTTTTAAATAGCAATATTTTTTGAAATATTTACAGTGATTTATATTTCAAATATTTACAATACGTTCATTCAGCAGGTAGAATTTCTTTGGCTTGCAAAAAAGAGACCGCATCTTCTTCACTTTTTTAGATCCCAAATTTTCATCATGAATAAGCCTAAAAAAATTATTTTTTTTCAGAAAATTGTAAAAAAAAATATTTAAAAAAATATTGCTATTTAAAAAATATGATGTATTAGAAATTTTCAACTAACGAAAATATTACGACTTAACCTAACCAATCATCAATATGTGGTGGGCCCCCGTTAATACGTAAGTACCTTAATTTCATTGTTGATTAAAATGTCACAAAATTTATCATTGTGGATAACGATTATTTATTTCGAAACAAAGACGAGAGAGAGAGAGAGAGAGAGAGAGAGAGAGAGAGAGAGAGAGAGAGAGAGAGAGAGAGAGAGAAGAGTTTTGGGGCGTTTTAAAAGGTAACCAATCGCGTAAAAGCTTACAGTACAGCCTTTTCGTTTAACCAATAGTAGAACGCATAACATTTTATAACACAGTTCGTAACAGCTTTTCGCGGACATTTTCATAAAAACAAACAGATTCGTTCCTCGTATCAAAGGTGAAAGATGCATTAAATTCTACTAAAAGTAAGCCAGAAATGTGATACCGATCATGCAAGTACATTCCTTACCCGTTCTCTCCTCTCTTTTTCTCGTAGGTTAAATTAACAATAAATTTAAAAAAAACACCCGTAAATTAAAAGGCTAAAATTAATAAACGGTTTTGGAAAAACGGCGAGTTCATTTTCCTCGGAATGGCATTATTTCCTACCGTATAGAGATTACGCGTAAAGTTGAACAGTAATAGTAATTAACGCATTAAAAATGGAACACTATAACAGATAGACATCATCATCACCATCATCATCCCATATATATATATATATATATGCGCCTTGGTGGTGTAGTGGTTAGCGTCGCTGACTACAAATTCATCGGCCCCAGGATCAAGACTCGGTAACGACAGGCGGCGTGCAGCAAAACCCAGCTGTTCATCCTTCCACACAACAAAAAAATTGGTTAGTAGATAAATGGGTACCTTGGGTCGCCTGGTGGTTAAGACGCTGGGCTGCTGGTGAGGCGTTGTTCGGATTCCACGTTAAACTGTAGGTCTAAGATGGAGTGACGAGCTTGACCTTCGTTAGAATGAACAATTCGGGCGCTAGCAAAACCAAGGTTAACCAAGATATATATGTGTATATTAACGTAAAGAACGACGCTTGTATAGGAGAACATTCCGCGCAAGATGAGGAGGGAGAACGAACAAATGAAAAAATGAGGTAACCACCCGGGTTCGTTCTCCCTCCTCATCTTGCGCGGAATGTTCTCCTATACAAGCGTCGTTCTTTACGTTAATTATACTGCGTGTTCTTTGCAGTTGAAATGTATATGTGTATATGTATATATGAAAGATGTCCAAACGTTAAGGACGTTTAAATTAAAAACTGAGAACATCTTTAAAACTGCTTATTTATAGCAATGGACAAGGCATTATTTATAACAATGAACAAAACATTATTTTGTAGTTAGGATTTTCGAGTGGTCTACGAGGAACTTCACCACACTCTAATATCTCTATTAATGCGAGTGTAATGCGTGTCCTCTTGTCTCTAAATGTTTCTTACATTTTTATCGCGACCTTTTCTTGATTATTTGCTAAAATAAGAGAGATAGCGGAGAGTGGTGAAATATCGTGCCAAACCTTTATACTTTAAAATACGGCTTTGCACGATGTTCTAGAGCTAATATCTAAGATGTTATTATAAACATTTTAATTCAAACGCACGCTCCTCTTTGGACGGGGAATTTTCTCAATTTAATATATCTGAATGGAAACGAAATGGTATTTAGAAATAAAATAAAAACAAAAATAAATATTAAAATTTAAAAGCACCTCAAATTTCTCTTTAAAACTGACGGTACAGAAATTAAAAAATGTTAACAAAATTAATTTGGATGCAAACAAGATTAAATGAAGCGAACTGTTGTACAAAAATTAGCGTCCAAACAAAAATAGTCAAATTAGATGTAAAGACTCGCTTAATAAAAGAAATTAAAGAAATTCTCAAATGTATCTAAACGATGAGACGACCTCGCCGCACTTATGATTATATCGTATTAAACTGCAGGGTCAATTAGGCCCGCGTCTTCTTACCTTATTTGTTAGGAAGAGAGAGAGAGAGATATATATATATATATATATATATATATATATATATATATATATTCTCAACATAGTCTCCCTGTTTCTCAATACACTTAGTCTAGCGATCTACGAGCTTCCTAATGCTATCACAAAAGAATGTTTTTGGCTGTGTGCGTAGCCAGTCTTGCACCGCCTCCTTCAGGTCATCGCTTTGGAATCGCTGACCTCTCAAAGCGTCTTTTAGTGGTCCAAACGGTTAAAAATCCGAAGGTGTCAGGTCTGGACTGTAGGCTGGATGGTCGAAAACTTCAAATTTAAGTTCTTGAAGGCATTTTCTAGTCTGTGCAGCGGTATGAGGGCGCGCATTGTCGTGTAACAGAATAACACCTTCCGACAATCTCCCTCTCCGTTTTGTGCGAATTGCTTGCTTTAACTTATTCCGAAGCATGTCAGAATACGATGCACTTGTTACTGTAGTTCCACGCTATCCTTGAACATTATCTAGAGCTTGGAACTACAGTAACAAGTGCATCGTATTCTGACATGCTTCTGAATGAGTTAAAGTAAGCAATTCGCACAAAACGGAGAGGGAGATTGTCAGAAGGTGTTATTCTGTTACACGACAATGCGCACCCTCATACCGCTGCACAGTCTAGAAAATGCCTTCAAGAACTTAAATTTGAAGTTCTCGACCTTCCAGCCTACAGTCCAGACCTGGCACCTTCGGATTTTTAACCGTTTGGACCACTAAAAGACGCTTTGAGAGGTCAGCGATTCCAAGGCGATGATGACCTGAAGGAGGCGGTGCATGACTGGCTACGCACACAGCCAAAAACATTCTTTTGGGATGGCATTAGGAAGCTTGTACATCGCTGGACTAAGTGTATTGAGAAACAGGGAGACTATGTTGAGAAGTGATGTGTTTATAATCTATCAGATGTGAAAATAAAATTGTGAAAATAAAAAGTGCGGATACTTATTGAATTACCCTCGTATATGTATATATGTATTTGAAATTTGAAATGAAAATGGGCGCTATGCTCTGGACTAATAGAGGTGGAGACCTCATAACGGTGTTAATTGCCTCCTAGTTAAGTTCCTCCCCCCCCCCCCCCCCCCCCATAAAAAAAAAGGAGGTCGGAACGTTGCGCAAATTATTTTCGAGTTTGTATTTTCAGCATTATTCCTTTTTCTGTTCTTTTCCGACTGAGGTAATTAGCGAGCAACGTATAAAAACTTGCGAGCCAATTTATACCGTAATTTTGGATCGTTCAAACTCCTCCTCTCTATAGTGACCGGTTTGGGCAGCGATTTATAGATTTGTCGACTCTCGTCCAATAACAGACACTTATTTCCGACTCTCGTTTTGTCTTCTTCATTTACCTCATCCGATACCGAATTGCGGAATGTGTTCGCAAAATTAGCTCCTTTTCTACGAGCTGATCGACGATGTCGAGGGAAATGTAAACAGTTGCGCGGTCGACAACATTAAATGAACGCTCTACAGACACTCCATAATTAATTGTATCTCCTTTAAAAGCTATTTACCTTAATGTATACTTGACTTTTTAAACTTGCGTTTTATTTGTGTATATTCCAGGGACGGGGAATTGATACGAAATGGAATCGATAAACTGATAATTTTTTCTTTTTAAACTGAAATCGGAAAAAATTGAACTCGAAAAGTTTTGTCCAAAGCTGAAATCGAAACTGAAAATGAAATAAAATGAAATAAAATGAAAAACTGAAAACTGAAATCGAAATCGATATTTTCGGTTAAGTTTTATAAATCGAAGTTTTTTTAAAGAAGTTAAGATATTTTTAATTCAAATTTACTACTCGTAACACGAGACACAATTGGTCGAACAAAAAAAAACATTCTGGTATTGAGACGTGATAGAAATGTTTTTGGTTTATAGATACACTTCGTCTCATCCGGTAAGGTTATCTCCGAAGACATCTATCATATATCATAGATATAGAAAGGCAACTTATCAGCTTTTTCTTTATGGCTCTAGCTTTTTAACATACGCCTCCTTCCTCGTATAGGTGGATAGATACTGTATCACGGGTAAAGAGAAAACGTCACACCGAGCTGAAAAGTGGATTAGCGCAAAAGTAAAAAAAATATCGGACAGCTGCGTGATTTTAAGCGTGCAGCTTAATTTTTAAGTATCAGTTCATCCGAAGTTTTCGAAGGTGAAAGTTTTATAAACTGACGAAGAATAACAACTGCGCCTTACAGTATGATAACAAATCAAATCAATAATAAAAGGCTTCATAAGAAATATATAATTCAAAGATATGAAAATTAAATATTTGAGTTTACTCCAACTAAGAAAATGTCGATAGAATTCGTAAACTGAAAGCGAAAAAACCAAAATCGAAATCGAAACTGTTTTGTTTTAAAAAACTGAAATCGAAAATCGAACTGATATATATATATATAATATGTACACGGTATAAGTTATCCCACCCCCCTGGTATGTACAGTGACTACACTAATAGTTCGGTCATAAGCAGTGAGGAGGGCCAAAAACTGGCGCAGTGCTCAGGTCAACTAATACCGACTATTGCTGTAACTCCTGTTTTATTATTACTAACACTATCGGGATTCGAGCCCTCGACCTCGCTCACTGGAAAACGGTGTTACCCACTGAGCTACGGATGCTGGCTAGTTGTGGGAGAGGTAATAACCTTTTCCTTTGGTGTAATAGTAAATAATTTTGAAGTTTCGGTTTTGTTGACCGAGAAAATACATTTAAACTAAGAATAAATCCAGTTTCTCGCTTCTGTGCACGCGTCGTGCCCTCCCTTCCTTCCTTCCTCATTCATCCTTTTCGTGTTAGTTTCTGCACTTGATTCAGAGGCGTTCATACATTTCGGTCTTTCTCATTCCGCATTCAACTCATTTATATAATTGGCCATCAATACCTCCCTGTCGCTGAACGGCCCACACGATAGCATTCAGTCGAGAGTTATGACGGAAGGGTTTCCTGTTGTCTGGCGTGCCGAACTGAATTCCCGGAGGGGGATGGAGTGGGACCAGCGGCCCCTACACTTCGGGAAGAAATCTTCGAGTTAATTACCGAATCTCTCAAACCTAAATACGGAACGGGTTTTCAAGGAAAGCGCAGAGCTCTCTCTCTCTCTCTCTCTCTCTCTCTCTCTCTCTCTCTCTCACACACACACACACACACACATCCTTAATATATGTACATATATAAATCTTTCTAATACCCTCCTCATTTAATCAGTCAAATGTAATCCCTGAGTTCGTTTTCTCTCTCATTAAGTTTATTTCACTTTTCCGTTTTTTTTTCGATTTTTGCTCCAATTAAATTCGGCAGAAAGAGATAAAATGCTCAACTAAAGTTATTTAACACAATAAACTACAAAGACCGTTAATTGCAGAATTGTACGCTACGAAAAATTGATTCCCAGTTGCATTTAGCGGTGATGGAAAGATCGTATAATTCATAGCAGATAATAAGCTTTGCTTTTCGTGCGTGCTGTAATGGGCGAGATGTGGCACGCCTGATTGAAAGAAAATCAGGGAATTTCTCTCTCTCTCTCTCTCTCTCTCCCTCTCTCTCTCTCTCTCTCTCTCTCTCTCTCTCTACTTTTTGCTTGTGTTTGATTGTCAGTCGGATCTTTTTCTTCATGAATGAATTCTGTTCATTTGATGCGCTAAACTAGAGTGGATTTTGGGGTTTCTGTTCGTCTGTAAAGTCTGTTGTAACCCAGTAACTTTGTCCGTAAGTATCTTCCTGTTTCCTTTATGTTTTTGTCTTCATCTCTTCCTCTCTCGCAACTTCGAATCTATGATAGTTAACCAACGACACGCGGAATGTCTTTCTCGAAACGCTCGTAACCTCGTCCTTGGTTCGAACAAGATCCGATAGTGACTTCACAAACTTATGGTTTCGTTACAAAGAACTCTCAATGTATCACGCAATACTTTATAATGTATCTATTCTTACACATTTTAAGTTATACACAATATTTCCATTCAAATCTTCTTACACAGTAAAATGGCGTGCATCTCTCACCACCAAATTTTCCATTGTGTATATGAACAGTTTGACTACATGCAGTGTATTATATATATATACTGTGTATATATGAGTGTGGGGTGTGGGTGTGAGTGTGCATCCTTCAAAAAATCACTAATAGAAATTCAAAGGGGTCATATTCCGTATAACAAATATATATATATATATACAGTATATATGACCTTCCCTGATGAAGTGTACTTCTAAATACACGAAAGGCCTTGGAATAATTTTTTTCCCCTATGAGTTTACTATATATATATATATATATATATATATATATATGTAAAGAACGACGCTTGTGTAGAAGAGCGTTCCGCACAAGATGAGGAGAGAGAACGAACAAATGAAAAATGAGGTACCACCCGGGAATCGAACCCGAGATCATCCGATTGCCGGTCAGATATGCTATCCACTACACCATGGACCTCGATCAATCAAAAGTCGTAATTCTCCTACATACGAGCAGAAACCAATGCCCTGATTTTTCATTTGTTCGTTCTCCCTCCTCATCTTGTGCGGAACGCTCTTCTACAAGCGTCGTTCTTTACATTAATTATACTGTGTGTTGTTTGCAGTTATATATATATATATATATATATATATATATATATATATATATATATATTGCTTTCAAAGACTATTGCCATTTACTTCTTCCTTAATGTCGGTGCTCTGAAATGAGGCTTTATATATTTTTTACTTATTAGAAATTCAAAGTAGGAAGTGTGTTCAAAGAGAGTAAAAGAACATTATGAGAGGCAAGAGTTGAGCTGCAACTGATACAAAATGCATAGCGAGACCTTAAAAAGAAAAGAATGTACGCATAAATCAGTTTGAACGCGACGCTATGTTCATTTCGTGATTGGTTCTGAATTGGTGTTGGAATTTGATGGGCTGTGAGGTGTCACCATTGCCATAATGGCGCTTTAATGCGCTCGGATGAACTGTTGCATAAAGCGAGAAGAGCTACGGAATCCGCGCGCGTGAAAGACCTCGGAAGGTAATTTCGTTTTTATAAACGGATGAAAGAATTGTAGTGCGCGATCCACTGTAGCCACTACAATAAATAAATAAAGGTGGGAATGACTTGTTTATGTTTCCCGTTTGGGGTTGTTTATGTCAAGCGTTGTCCCCTCCATACCAAAAAAAAAGAGGCAAGAGTACCCTAACTGATGGACTGTATGAAAAACGGAAACAGTAAGGAGCACTTTTAAATAATGAATTTAGATTAACGGTAATATAATATCAGTGTTAACAATTCTAGCTGTGGCAGTTACACACACACACACACACACACACACACCACACACACACATATGTCCGCATCTCCGCATAAACGAGGTACCGGTTTTTTTAAATCCACATATTTAAAATACTTATTAACCAAACCTAATGTAACCTAACCTAACCTTAGTACCATCGAATGGAGAAGGGCATGATAAGTATTTTGGGTGCAATTAAGGGCTCGAAGGTATGTTAAATCATTAAAAAGTGAGGTACTCATTAATCTAGCCTAACCTAACTTACTCTTAACTAACCTAACCTAGCATAACTTAAACTAATCAGGATAAACGTATCTTTTTTTCCGACAATAAAAACATTTCCAGCTTGTTTATATATTATTGAGGTGTCAAAACTATTACCTCACAAAAAAAATTACTCCACAACATCTGTGAATTATCACACACACACTGAATCACACTTATGGCCAGTTTCCTCCGTGTACACACACACACACACACATATATATACAGTATATATATAGTATATTCCTATCCTGCGTCAACCAGTGATAGAAATGTGGATGTGAATTGAGTACAAGTCCAAACAATGATTTAATTTACTTGCTGTGACTATTCACCGCTTAATTTATTCGAAATGAATGGTTATGATAAAAAAAAATGTGGTAACACGTGTTAACTTTAATTAACCTCCGTTCGTTGTCCTTTGCGTGTAAAATTCATAAAATTTACAATGTTGGATCGAAACACTTTTAAAATGGCGCTGATATTTCATCGCAATAAACATCGAGGTTTATAGTCCGGCCTTTTATTCTGCAATAAACGCGATCGCACCTTCCTTCATTGCGAGTTTGAGTCGCAAGATGAAAGTAGTAAACAATTGCCTTCGGCGCCGTTTCAAGATTTCTACAAGTACCCACCATCGCTTTATGGGCTTTATTCACACGCTTTGTGGGCAAACCTTTTACAAAGCTCTACCATGTGTGTAAAAGAGAGAATAGCAACTTGAAATAAGCACCTTTCTCTCTCCTCTCCTCTCTCCGTTCGCGCGAGCACACGTACACACACACACACACACCACACACACACACACACATATATATATATATATATATATATATATATATATATATATATATATATAGACAGATATGCTGTGTGTATATATATATGTATATGTATATGTATACTGTATATAAATAATATGTATATAATATTCAAAATAGTTTAAAAACTTTTGTTAACTTGAATTTTGGTTGGTTTTCTATGATTTATTTTCGCTTTTCGCTTTTGTCTTTAGGATACGATTTTTGCATGTGATCATAACGGGATGTTGTCTCATCTCAACCACTGATCCTTTCGCCATTCACAGAACGCATTCTCTTAAATGTAGTTCTTCATATTCCTCATATCGCAAAACCCCATTTTTGGGGCCGTTCAATTCTTAAATCTCGTTTTAGACTCGAATTACTCCACCTTAAATTTTAGGTTTTTACCCTTTCGTTTCCAGATTTTTTCCTCTTGAACGACACGATAAATACCATCCTAAAATATTATATATAATATATAATATATAATATATATATATATATATTATATATATATATATTATATATTATATTATATTTATATATATGGTGTGTGTGGGGGGGTCCCCTTAATTTTTATATTTATCGTCAATTGATTTTAAGACGATAATTGGAGTAGCAATTAATATGTCACAGAAAAAAATGGATTTTCAATCAATGAGGTCACTTTCTTTTCAGAACCAAATACTGTTCAATATATATATATATATATATATATATAATATATATATATATATATACTGCAAACCCACAAGGAAAAAGAAAAACGATTCCAATTCTTTCGTGTATTAAGAGCTACACCTCGTCAGGGAATCATTCCATATATATAAAATGGTTTTAAATATTAATTACGTACAAATCTAGATTATAAATTTTGTGATGGTGCTCATATAATGGATAGTCGGGTTAGAAATCGCACCATGACTATGCACCATGTTTCTTACCAGTAAATGTGACACGAGTTGCATAAACAACACACCAGGTTAAGAAATACAATTTAGTTTTGTATTCTGGACTTTCAGATATTTCAGTCTGTTATGGTTAAAATAAACAATTATAAAAATTGATCCGTAAAACTAAAACTGTAAATTATAATTTTTAATCTGTAAAAATGAACCAACTTAAATTTTCAGTGGCTGCAAATGTTGAACAAATTTTTTCTGTAACGTGTTTTCATCATGTCAACGCAAATGATCGGATGCAAAACGAGTACTGACAACATGCGAGGGATTCAAAAGTGTAGCCTTCGTTTGAAAAATCTATATTTGGAAAAAAACAGGTGAAATTCACATAAAATAAACATATCATTCATTATTCAGACCAGTACTGGTAATTAGGTTTACGAAAGAAACAACTACATTCTAGATCATTTTTATCTTTGAAGTCACTTCCATACGCATACCTCCAATTTCGTTGCACTTAGCCCACTTGAGCTCAACTCCATTATCCAGGGGACAATATTTATGTACAGTTGCCCTCATATGTAATGTTCCTCGCCTCACAGACGACTCCGTACATGTGTCAACGCCGCAGTGATAGTCAAGGTACCCCAACTGGGGGGAAGGTGGGGTGGAGGGGGAACAACCGAGTCCAACAATACATAACAGACATTTACTGCATATAGGACAGTTGAATGGGTAGTCATTGACATACAGGTAATTATAATGTAATGTCTGTGTTCATAAAGATAAACAATTAATATGATCGTGAACAGCGTTGAACTCCATGTAGTTTACTAGTCTTATACAGTAACTAGCGGAGTGACCCGGCGTTGCCCGGATGGAAGTTGAACGCTCTCTCTCTCTCTCTCTCTCTCTCCCTCTCTCTCTCTCTCTCTCTCTCTATATATATATATATATATCATGCATGGGGACGAGGCCTGGCCTCAGGCCTCGAGACCGAGGCCTTCAGAAATCCACGAGGCCGAGGACATACATTTTTCAAACGGCCTCGAGGCCGAGGCCGTTTTAGAGGAGGCCTCACGAGGCTTTAAGATTGTTAGGCTGAAGGTATTTGCACCCAGAGGTGTGATATTCGGATGCAAATAACGACTGTGGTATTTGCATCTCTGGGTGCAGATACTCACTTCGAAATCTTTTAAGAATAAGTTCTTCCATGCTTTGGGAAGGCTCAACAATCTAGCCTAGCCTAGGCCTAAAGCTCGCCGGACCTCAGTTTTAGGGCCCCCATCTATTGCATTAATAAGAAAAATAAATGTAACTATACTTAAAACCAAATTATATATATATATATAATATATATATTATATATATATATATATACAGTGGTGTAGTGCTGTGGGAACGCGTGGGAACGGCGTTCCCTTATTTTTTTGGTAGACGGAACGGCGTTCCCTCACTATTTCAAATAAATCCGAACTTACAAATCTCTAACGTCATGAAATTTTAATTTCCACCCCTAGAAGAAATATGAGAAAGAATCATTAACTGTTTCATTTCTTTTAGCTTCGACTGAGGCAATGCTAGCCTATAAAGATCTGGTGAAACAGTCACCACGGCGTACCAGTTGTTAACTTTTTTTAGTTAATCATTCCAGTTGTTAGCTATTTTTATTGATCGTACTGGATGTCATATATCTAATGACACTGGAAATACTGCATCTTCAACCTTGGAATATATCTTAATATCCAGTGCATATGACCTCAAAATATCCCTGAAATTGGTCAGATTTCAAAAGAATTCCCGGGGGGCATACAGTGCCCCCGGACCCCCAGCTGTATGGGCTCGCCGCCCTCGCCATTGTCCCCCCCGCATCTGAGTAACACTTTCAAAATGCGTTCCCTCACTTCTTTATTTAGCACTACACCACTGTGTGTATATATATATATACATATATATATTAACGATTGGTTAGGTTAAGTTGTAATATTTTCGATTGTTTTAACGAAAATATCACGACTAAACCTAAAGCTGGAATTTATTTTCTTGACTATGTGAAATAACAATATGTGCTGTAATTGAAATAAATTTTACATTTTGTTTGATTTTTATTGTTATTTTCTTATTAATGCAATAGATGGGGGCCCCTAAAACTGAGGTTCGCCTAAAGCTCTTTCAAAGGTAACCAACCGTAGCCTCACACTAGTCAATATCTCTTCTTTTTTTTAAATCCATAAGGAAAAGCAAGATTCTACTCAAAATTAATAAACAAAGACATAGCTCACTTCACTTACTTAATAAAAGGGAATTATTAAGCATTAAGCACGTTCATCTATCACACGCGGCCATACCACAACACCGACACGCTGTGTGTTTATACTTACCGAGTCACACAGTCAGACACATTTGCCAGAACAAGATTTCCTGGGCACCATACATTAGCCCAATAACTTTTTATTTCTCATTTCATGCAGTTCTTATTTCTCACTTTAATATACCCGCAATATTTCAAGTATTTATGATATGGAAAGTTATGGTGTGAAGATGATCTAGCAAAATATTTCGAGATTGTACTAACTCACTGACTGTTGATCGTATAATTTCTGAATGGCTACAATTATTATTAGTGACTCTAGCGAGCATTGCAAATAGAGCTACATTTGGAGATGCCTTATTTTTTAAGTTTTGCATTTTTACGTATCTTGACAATAAAAAATTGGGATCTTAAAGTCTACCAAAGATGGTTAATATAATTGTAACTTGTACTGTATATGAAAGATGTTTCTGATGTACGGTAGGCATACAGGTATGAAGTTTATATCATGCCATTACTATATAATTATATATACGATAATAATATAATAACGATAATATTAAGAATATATTTGCACCTGATATTTCAACGTGTTATATATGTAATTTGATTCAAGCGTATATTTGCACCTGATATTTCAACGTGTTATATATGTAATTTGATTCAAGCGTATATTTGCACCTGATATTATCCATTATCAGATATTTTTAGTTATATGTATAATACTTTATATTATTTAAGTAAACAGACCGAAAAAATTATTTGCACACAATATAACAATTTACATCTCAATTATAATGCCGATATTAGCAAAATTATTGTTTGCATTCGATATTATATATTCATTTCAAACCATATTATTTAGAAGTTTATATGTTACAATTTACGACGGGCAAAAAACAAAACTAGCGACGCTAGTAGCTAGTTATCAGTATACCAGGTGAGGTGGTAAGTGGTATTCTTCTCTAGTTTGACCTATTTTTTGTTATGGAAATAGATACAGTACAATAGTTTATACACATAAATAACACAAACACATTATATGAACTCAGTTCAACTGATGACCAACTGATAGATTGCTTTCCCACACTAGTTTTACTACATTAATTCAATTGGTCTACTGCTGACTGACTGAATAATATTTATATACCGCGACATATATAATATTTATGTCCCTAACGTCACAGTGACCTGTCACTAATGAGTTGGTCACCTAACTGAATAGTATTTATCAAAGACTGCCGCCTGACTAGTCACCTGTCTGAATAATATTTATCAAAGTATACCGCCACATACGGTCACCTGTCAGATCATGGTCCTCACCTGAAGAATATCTACCCCTAGCACGCCCACCTGAAGAATCTCCAACCCAACGCTACCGGCGGTTGAAAATTACAGATCAAAACAAATCAGGATTCCATAAGGCCTCACGAAAGTCACGAGGCCTTTCCACTTTTCAACTGGCCTCGAGGCCGAGGCCTGTAAAATATGCCCGAGGCCGAGGCCAGGCCGAGGCCCCATGTCTGATATATATATATGCCCGGTTAGGTTAATTGAATGCCTGGTTAAGTCAACTGAAAGCTCGATTAGATTAATTGAATGCCCGGTTAGGTTAATTGTACGCCTTTGACGCACGCATCAAACTTTGAGGCCTATTGCATTCTCTTGGGCGGCGGGTATTGTATGGCGATACAGATAGTGTGATATTCACAGCGAGGAGGGGTGAATACATGCCTGCTATTGGGGAGTTCCTCGGTGAGCTAACTGACGAGATCAAGGATGAGTATGGGGACAACGCATACGCCGACTCGTTTGTGTCAACAAGACCAAAAACCTATGGGGTACGGGTGAGGATAGGGGATGATACGAAGTATATCGTGAAGGCTAAGGGTATCACGCTTAACAATGCGAATCGGCGGGTCGTTAATTTTGATTCGCTGAAGGAGTTAGTGTGCTTGGAAGATGATGAGGGTGACCGTCCGCCCCAACTGACTGTAGGCACCCACAATTTTCGGGCGCAGAAGCTGGGGGACGTGAAGGAACTTAGGGGTACAAAGGTGTGCCGTAACGTCTATAGGAAACGCTACCAGGTGCCTGGTACTTATGACACCGTGCCCTTTGGATACCATAATCTTTGATATGTCTATTGCTAACTTATTTATTACACGTATTTGTAAATATATACACCCTGAATATTTCGTTTATTAAATAAATCGTGTTTCCACGAGCGTTTCACTTTGCGTGCGTGCGTGTGTACAGTAAAAAGCTAAGCTCCACCCACTGTAAGACCGGCGGCGACGTGAATCATGCCGCAACCTGAGCAGGCCTCTATGCCTGCGTTCTCAGTTGACCTCTGTATACCCAAGGTGCTCAGACGTGTATTCTCTCGAATAGAAGAAAAATAGTAATGGCTACCTTTAATATCGCGTGTTCAATATTTATGAAGTGGTATTCTGCTAAGTGTATAGATGTAGTGGATACTGAAAAACTCCCTATTCCCCCCTCCTTTGCATCTTTTAAGGCTGCATTGAATCGTGCGAGGGATCAAGATATTCAAATACTCTACGGGTATTTTGGCGAGGGGGTTGTAGGATTTCGCAGTACAGACGATGCACTGAAGTATGTTATAGAACTAAGCTTTATAAAGGCTCACATATACCGCGTAGTAGAAGAAGCAACACGCTCAGAAGATAAACAACACTTATGGGTAGTGAGTCTTGTGGATGAGTGGTGTGATAAGCAGTGGTGTAGTGCTGTGGGAACGCGTGGGAACGGCGTTCCCTTACTTTTTTTGGTAGACGGAACGGCGTTCCCTCACTATTTCAAATAAATCCGAACTTACAAATCTCTAACGTCATGAAATTTTAATTTCCACCCCTAGAAGAAATATGAGAAAGAATCATTAACTGTTTCATTTCTTTTAGCTTCGACTGAGGCAATGCTAGCCTATAAAGATCTGGTGAAACAGTCACCACGGCGTACCAGTTGTTAACTTTTTTTTAGTTAATCATTCCAGTTGTTAGCTATTTTTATTGATCGTACTGGATGTCATATATCTAATGACACTGGAAATACTGCATCTTCAACCTTGGAATATATCCTAATATCCAGTGCATATGACCTCAAAATATCCCTGAAATTGGTCAGATTTCAAAAGATTTCCCGGGGGGCTTACAGTGCCCCCGGACACCCAGCTGTATGGGCTCGCCGCGCTCGCCATTGTCCCCCCCGCATCTGAGTAACACTTTCAAAATGCGTTCCCTCACTTCTTTATTTAGCACTACACCACTGGTGATAAACGGTATTATATCATGTTACACCATACCGATTACTCGTACCCTACGGCTGAAAATGTAAATCTTGTCATCATGGACAATCTTAAGTATTTTTACCACTACATTAATACATATCATGATGAGGTTTGTAGTGAGGTTGTGGCTAATGGGTTGTGTGAGTTTTTAACAGATTTTAGAGATTAGTTTCGCCTGTTAAACAAAAAGGATAAATATGAACATATGTTTCTCTCTAATAGCGCACCGGCTTGTGAAGATGTTTAGGAGTGATAAAACATTAAATTCGTTTCGGGAAATTCTGCTTGTTCAAGAGTGTTTGAGCAAGTCTGTACACGTTTTAGCAGTGTGACGCGTTCCCGCGCCGCCCACCCGTGTACCTCACGGAGCATACGAGTTCGAACAAACCCATTCACGTTTCATCAGCGTGACTCACCCCGCCCATTGAGCCGATCCTGCCTGCCTCCTGTGGCTCATAGTCATCTCAGAGCTTGCACCGAGTGGATGTGTCATAGTCATCTCAGAGCTTGAACCGTGTGAACGTGCGAATACGATGGAACTCCCTTTGAGAAGCATTCTCATCGCTTCGTACGACGTCTCCGTGACGAAGTCATTGCGCGTGTTCAGGCGAGAAACCGGCACCATTAACTGTGTGCTTGAAACGATCTTCAGGCATGCAAGCAAACGTAACGTTATTTATTTAAGTGTTGAGGAGATGTATAAAATCTTCGTGGTAGTTGAGAGGTGGGCTGAAGACCGTTATAAAATACCAGCTGACGTAGGTACAAGAAGAGAGGTGATTAGTGACGCCTCCTCATATACCATTGTTTGTACATTGAGTGTAAATAACGAACAACCAAGCATTGATATACGACTGATGTGGAAGAACACAGCTGATAACGACGTTCTTGTTCCTACACGAAACCGTTTCATCCTCGACAGAATGTTTGAGATCGTCGGATTCCGTAAGCTGAAACCTATATTAGATGCGCGTGTTACGGATATAATTTAGTTTGACACGGTTCTTGAACACGCATACACCGCTCTGCTCGACGGATTTGTTAAATGTAGGAATGAACAGGGGGAGAACGGTCTAGATCTGGATGCATATTTAAAAGGTTTAGATTCTTCGAAATACCCTGAACTTTGGTACAAAGCACTTGAGAGGTACAGAGCTGAGCTCGCCTACACTGTTCACCCTGAAGAGCTGTACCTCTATATAATGGATAGATGTCGTTACGACTTGGTAGATTATTTCAATTGCCGCTATGCCGAGTGAAGAAGAGTTCACGATTGAAAAGTTCGGGACGTTAAGAAAAAATCCCCGATTGGAAAGGCATGATTATAAACTTGTATTTAATGTTGTGGTTAACGATGACATTTTTATGCGTGCTTTTGATTGTGTTCTAGCCATGTTTAAAGATAACTTGCCCGCCGAGTGTAAAGTGGGCACAAAAATAGTATTCAACGATATGAAAGCCATTTATATCAAGTATAGACCGCCGTATCACTTAAACGGTGAAGTGATGCTTGGACGGTTTTACCACGTCGTACAAAGTAACGGCGATGTGGATGTAGACTCTATCACATGCGAGTTTAGCGTTTTGCACCGTAGAACGTAAAGACAATATATATTTTTCCTGTACTAATATGATTATACGTTTCGTATATTTTCAATATATTTAATATAACTGTATATATTTTTCCTGTACTAATATGATTATACGTTTCGTATATTTTCAATATATTTAATATAACTATATATTTCCTGTACTAATATATTGATCATACTATGTTTTGTATATTTTCAATATATTTAATATAACTATATTTTTCCTGTACTAATATTTTGATGATGCACCGTTTTGTATGATTATATATATTTCCCATTCATGATTCTATTATTTGACCATATATATATACACCCATTGTATATCCATGAATTCAGTTAAATAAACAGAATGATGTATTGGCGTTTTATTTATTCCTTTTTGTTTGTGCACAATTATATCATTTGTTTGGTTTCTAAAGCGGATTTCAGAATAATTAATTGCTATTTGTCAAATTGATCTTCTAAGCCAAATGTACCTTAAAGTCATGATATATGTTTTAAATAAATAATGCAATATGGCAACTCAACTTTCTAAGCCAGATGACGGAAGAATATAAGGATTAATTAAATAAATATTGCTATCTGGCATCTCAGCCTTCTAAACCATCTGGCTGATTAATATATGGTTTAAATAAATAAATAACGAATCTGGCAACTCAGCCTTCTAAGCCAACTGGCTGATTAATATATGGAATAATTTAATAAATAACGAATCTGGCAACTCAACCTTCTAAGCCAACTGGCTGTGGCGCCTGCTGGCTCTGGCTGATTAAGCCAGAATATATGGATTAATTAAATACATGGCGTAAACTGGTAACTCAGCCTTCTAAACCAACTGGCTGATTAATATAGGGTTTAATTAAATATATAGCACAACCTGGCAACTCAGCATTCTAAGCCAACTGGCTGATTAAGCTAACTGGCTGATTAGGGGTCCTATAAGAGAGCGGCGGGGTGGCTGAAGGACTCATATGCGCTTGGCTCTCGCCGAGCGAAGACCCTTCCTCTGGGTCCCCTCCTCCTCTCTCTCTCTCTCTTAGGTTAGGTATGCCCCTTTTGGGGGTGAGGCCGTCCCAACTTCTCCCCCAAAGAGGTCCCCCTCTTCCTTAGGTTAGGTATGCCCCTTTGGGGGATGAGGCCGTCCCACCTTCTCCCCCAAAGAGATTTCCCCCTTGCAACAAAGGGGGTGGGATGCCTTGCAACAAAGGGGGATGGGGGTTTACAATAAGGGGTGGGGTTGCACTCTTGCAACATTTGCAATTGTTTTGCACTCGTCCATTTTGCCACTACACTACTGTTGGCAACACTGCACGTCAATTCGGCTGCCATCTATCGTCGGAGGCCGACGCCACATAGCCTATGTTCTTTCCCGGCCTCAGTTACCCCTATTCTCCAAGTCTCATCCAAATCTGGCCAGTGGTTTGGCCGGCCATAAGAAACAAAAAAAGAAAGTTCGCAGGCAGTTCGACCGTCACAATTATTAGTATAGATAAGGTTCCATTATGATTACTGCAAGTCTATATGAACAGCTACCACAACACAATTTTTTATATATGGGGCTCCAATAAACCTTAGCCCCCCGCCCATGGCCTAAACCATTAGAGGTACAGTAAAACTAAACATACCTTACAAAAGAGAATTTAATCCTGCATTTAATGAGAAGCAATTAAAACTTGGTGTTCCCGCCATTGGCTTCCAAGACAGCCTGAATTCGCTTTGGGTAGCTTGCCAAAAGTGACATGAATAGATCTTGATCGTTACGCAAATTTGCTAAAACAGTTTCAGTGTGTTGCGTCATTGTATCCTTCGAAAATCGATTTGCTGCAGGTTCTTGAAACAAGAGACATTCAACCTTGTCCTTTATAACTGATCCAATGTGTTTACAGACGTTCAGGTCAGTAGAATTTCCTGGCCATTCTTCATTTCCAAAGAAATCGATCTCATGGTTCCGTAACAGCTGTTGAGTGGCTAATGCCTTAAAGCAGGGGGCCTTATCGTGCAGAAGTGTGACCTGATCGACATCCATAATATTGTTTGGGTTTCTTAGAAAAGGAATGACATGCTGGGATAGAATAATATCACGAAAATACTGTCCATCCCAACTCTGACCATTTGGCTTCAGCACCCACATGAGCTTCTTTGCAGTGAACAAAACAAACACACCAACACAGTCTGGACTTTTTAATAATTCGCGATAATGTTCATTGTCATCGATTTCATCTGGTGTTGTGGCCCACACTCGATCATTTTGGTAGTTAGGCCGACGTGTTACGTAAACAAAAAATTCATCGGAGACAGCTAAATGCATGAAATCATCCACATCCCAATCTTCAAGATAATGGGCAAACCACATTCTGTCATCGATGTTAAGCTGAGTTTTTCTTGGCTTTGGAAGTTCATGCCAAGGCTTTAAACCTTGCCTATGACGGTACAGTCGAATGATCTCACCATAACGATCTTTCCTCTCAACACTTCGATCTCTCTAGAAAGTTTAGCACAGCTGTTTTTCCGCTTACGCGTACTGCTTTCAATGATGTCTTTTGTTTCCTGAGAGAGTGGCAAATTTGGTCGCCCAGATTTGGTTGTATCCATTTCACATTCATCCAAAGTTTTATTCCAATTTCTTTTGACGAAGTCCTCATTTCTTCGCAACTTTTTGGCAACCCATGAACGTATTATAAACGTGGCTCCAGCATCACGAGCTTCCCGAAATGTTATTGCTCGTATGCGATCTATCACACGTTGCCTCTCCGAATCACCAATTAATTGAGAAGCCATTATATTATCACTTTATCAGCTAGAGTAATTTTAATACCTGCAATAAATAATTTTATATATTTTTATAATCACTAAAAACTATTTCGATATAAGTAAACATGTAAGCTGCAAATGGGGGGGGTTAAGGTTTTTTGGAACCCTTTACTAGTGAATTTGAACCAAAAATAGACATTACACAACCAACCTCCACACTCCCTCATTCCCCTTCCCCACCCACCAGTCTTCTTTGTATTACGCTCACTCATCATCCTTTTTAGATATTTTTCACTTCCATCCTCAACCTGTTTTGTTCTTCACATCCCCAGTTTGTGAGAGGTGAGGAAGTGTTTTGGAAACAGTAGACAATGATACTCCAGCTTTAGCAGCTATTTGTCTTTGAGTGTTGCCTTCTTTATGGAGAACAATAATTTTCAACCTATTCTTCTATGAAATTTCTTTATTTGGAGCCATTATACTATCTTATCTGTAAAAAAAATTAGAAGATGAGACATTTTTTGTATTAAAGTTTAACAAATAAGATGATATTTTTAAAGAAACTTGCGATTACATGAGGGTATAAACAACATGTGCGAGTCATTAAATCTATAAAACATGTTATTACATCAAATTGAATAGTATATTTACCAGTAAAGAACCTGGCCCTCAAAATTAGCAAAATCAATAAAAACTAGTGGTGTACTGATTCATCGGCGTTGGCAGAATCGGTCATTTTTTGGGCATTGGCATCGGCCAAATTTAGCTGATTCTCTTACTGATTATTTGAAATTTTAAAATTTTCATTACAAAACAAAATCTAATTTACAGAAAAATGAACACCAAAAAACACTAATAATTTATACTCATTTCAAAATGTAATTATAGAAAAATATTGGAGCTATTGAAGAATAGGGACCCCAGCCATCTTTAGTTAGGCTTATAAGGCTAACTAACGAAAATATCACGACCTAACCTAACCAATCGTTAGGTTAACTGTACGCCCTTGACGATTGGTTAGGTTAGGTCATGATATTTTCGTTAGTTAGCCTTATAAAGCTAACTAAAGAAGGCTGGGGTCCCTATTCTTCAATAGTTCCAAAATATTTTACATTCACAAAAATGGCAAAGCATAATAAGTTAAGTTGTCCATAAATTTACATTTTCTCGACTAGCTAATCTCTAAATATTATAAACTATTATAATGTAATTGTAATTGGTTGTGTAATGTCTGTTTTTGGTTCAAATTCACTAGTATATAAAAAGTTCGAATCACCTGAAGATCAGGGCCCCCAGCCTTCTTTAGTTAGCTTTATAAGGCTAACTAACGAAAATATCACGTCGTAACCTAATCAATCGTCAAGGGCGTACAGTTGACCTAACGACTGGTTAGGTTAGGTCGTGATATTTTCGTTAGTTAGCCTTATAAGGCTAACTAAAGAAGGCTGGGGGCTCTGATCTTCAGGTGATCCAAAAGTTGTATTGTGGTAGCTGTTCATATAGACTTGCAGTAGTCATAATGGAACCTTATTACTATATAAGACTAGTAAACTACATGGAGTTCAACGCTGTTCACGATCATATTAATTGTTTATCTTTATGAACACAGACATTACAATATAATTACCTTTATGTCAATGAATGCACAGTCAATTGTCCTTTAGATATACTGTAGTGTATATGTCTATGTTTTATGTTGTTGGACTCGGTTAATCTTCGTTAACCTTGGTTTTGCTTCCGCCCGAATTGTTCATTCTGACGAAGGTCAAGCTTCTTGTTGTCACGACACAACACGGGTGGTCAGAAATTACAAAGTCCTCGCTCGAACTCGATCTTACGACCTCCCGATAAGCAGCCCAGCATCTTGACCACTAGGCTAGCCAGGGTACCCATTTATCTACTAACCAATTTTTATTGTATGGAAGGATGAACAGCTGGGTTTGCTGCGCGTCAACTTCCATCACTGAGAATCGAATCCGGAGCCGCTGGATTCGGACTTAATACTGTAATTAATAAATATTATATATTAAAACCGTCCTTTCACCATTTCGGACTTAAAGCAATAACTTTTCCTAATTTCTTAGAAATCAGGTAAAGACGATACCGCTACCAATAAACTATTGCCGAGTAAGGCCACAGAAGGTCTTACTAGGCTATAGTCTTTAAAAAAGTTAACCCTTGACTAAGCTTCCTTAAGGACCTAGTCTACACGGAACAATATGGCTGAACCCTCGAACAGTAATGTTATATTTGCAACTGGAACAGAAAATCAAGATCGTTGAGTGGTTTCATGTGACAAATTCTGTGACGCAGGTGCAGAGGAACTTTTGGAACTGGAACTAGATGCAGAGATCCACCCGATAGAAAGACAATATCACGAATTGTTAGAAAATTTCAAACAAAAAGGAATGTAAGCAATCAACATAAGGGCAATAGTGGTAGGCGACGATCCACAAAAACTGTGCAACACGTAAATATGGTTCATCAGTGCGCAAAAGTCAATTCGACGTTTGTCAGCAGAAGTAGTTATTTCACGAACATCTGTGTATCGTATACTTCGTACCGAATTAAACCTTTTTCTCTACAAAATTCGTTCACAAGCTTCACCGACAAATGTTCAAAATCAAAAATAAATGGAATTCGCAACATGGATGTTAGCAAAGCTAGAAGGAGATCCCGAGTTTTTGAAACACATCCATTTCACTGACAAGTGTTATGTACATCTGTCTAGGAAAATTAATAAGCAAAACTTTCGTTTGTGGGGAAATCATGCTGGCGCTTCAATAGAGCTTTCACGTAGTTTTGCTAAACTCAACATTTGGGTCGCTGCTGGGTGGTATGGTGTAGTAGGCATAGGCGTACGGGACGGGGGGTCTGGGGGGCTGCATCCCCCCAGATTCGCAAGTTTCCAAATATTTTCGGGCAAATGCCTCAAAATTCAGAAAATCCCAAAACAATGGCAGAAAAATTGGAGTTTATTAAAATTTGACTCACATGTACTAATTAAACCAAACAATAAATTATGCAACAATTTTTTTTACTTGTCTGCAATGTCGCATAAACGCATAAACATGTCGCATTTAAACTTATAAAAACAAATTTGTTGCTTTATGTATTTCTTAAAATTTTCTATGTAATTTCATTTTTGAGGTACTCATGCAATCTTTTCAATTTAGGTTATCGAAAGATTTATGTTACCTGGTAGCCAAAAAAATTCACTGTTTTGTTAGAATTAATTTTTTCTAGAATTTGCATGAAAAATATATATATTTTATAATGCTCTATGAATATATGCGTATTATTGCAACAAAATCATTCATTTCCTTGTCACGTGAAGTTCACTATGTCGGCATCGGAAGAGTGTTTAACCAGCTGCCCAAGAAACTAAGGAACACGAGTGGTGTTGCGGTGGACATCGTCAAAAGAAGATTAGACGCCTGGCTCAGAACAATCCCAGATGAGCCGGGGGTACCTGGCTGTGAGGTTGATCGTAAAAGAAACCAACTTCCTACTTCACCAGGCCAACTCGAGAGGAGGAGCGACAAGCTTGACCCTTCGTGAAATGAGGAATCATTGCACGGAACATTTGAAAGATTGAAAGGAAAGGTAGACAGATAGATAGAGGGGTAGATAGATAGATAGATAAATAGATATAGATACAGATAGATAGATGTAGTGGCGTTCATAAGTATTCGTACAAAGAGATATTTCAGTTATATTCGCCCTTATCTTTTGTATAATGCATAGAATAGTTATGAAAAGTTTACCGTTCGTGTGGAAAATTTTAACAAGTTAAAAAATTAGTTCAACTCCAACATATAATGTAAAACATCAAAGAATGTGAAGAAAATAAAAAAGTTAAAATGCAAAAATTTTCAGACATTTATTTACAAAATTATTTAATACTTTGTGTGTCCACCTTTTGCTTAAGTGACTTCAATGATTCGTTTTGAGTATTTTTCTACAAGGTTTCGATATCTCTCAGCAGAAATTTTGGCCCATTCTTCTAAAGAAAATTGTTGCACTTCATTCAGATTCGAAGGTTTTCTCTTGCTAACAATTTTTTTCAAATCAAACAATAAATTCTCGATTAAATTGAGATCTGAACTTCGACTGGGCCACTCGAGAAGCTTGAATGTCTTTTGTTGAAGCCATTTCATATTGCTCTTATTTTTATGTTTTGGATCATTATCTTGTAGTACCCACTTGCGACCCATTCGCAACTCCCTAACTAAAGGTAATACATTTTATTCTAAAATTTCCTGATATTTCTTTGAATTCAAGATTCCATTGATGACAACAAGCTTTCCTGGACTAGACGCACTAAAGCATCCCCAAAGAAGCAAACGACCACTACCATGTTTAACTGTAGGACAAAATATTTTTCCTCGTATGGCGTATTTGATTTTCGTCGAACATACTATTGCTCGTTGTTCCCGAATAATTCAATTTCGGTCTCGTCTGTCTAGAGAACTTTCTTCCAGAATGCAAACCCACCATTTTGATGATCTTTGGCATACTTTAAATGAGCTTTTTTGTGCCCTTTTCGTAGTAGAGGTTTTTTTCGTGCAACTCTTCCATGCGGACCATTCTTTCTCAATGTACGACGTACAGTAGAGGGATGGACATCGATTTAAGAGTCTTAATGTTTGGTAAATATCATCCGCAGTCACTCGTGGATTAGCAGCAGCCTCTCTTACAATCCGCTGCACGTTCTAAATCTTGCAAGGTCGTCCACACCTTGGTAGAGTTTTGATTGTTCCAAAGCCTTTCTATTTCTTTATAACTGCAGCAACCGTCGTAAATGGAATTTGAAATTCTTCTATCGTCCTATAGCTCTCTGCAGACTCGTGTGTGGCAATAACAGTTCTCTTAAGATCTGTATACAGCTTTTTACCACAACGACCCATTGCTTATTAATGGTTTGTACAGTCATCGGTCTTCCATGAAGATTCACAGAGAAAATTCTACAATTCAGAATTGCCAGCAGTATCTAATCAATAAACAGCCAACTACTGATAAAAAAGCATTCGTTGAATGGTGGAGTAACTTATGTTAATTTTCAAAGCTACACGTTTCATGGATTTGGTCTAACTAGCAGAAAACGCTTCCTCGCCACTCACTGGTTCTCTTCACGTTTGAGCTGACCTCGGACTTACTACACTGCGAGGTTTATCCATGACCGAACCGGTTTCTAGAAATATTTTTGCGTGTGTAACGTATGGTCCTGGCGTCAGGGTCATGGCGGACAATGAAATAACTTTGGAATTCGTATTGCGTGAATGTCACTAAACCTAGAGTATCCATTCAAATGCTATCTTGCATCAATGCAAAATTGATATTTTCCTGCTCTCTCAAACAAAGCACTCAAAAGTTTTGTGATTCAAAAACTTCCTCACTTTACTGCTCTTTCAAGTAATTGATTCTCTTTATGTAATTTCCGCTTCCTGCAAAGATATAATAAAATGTTTGAAGATTAGTAATACATTACTGAACACTAAAGAACTATTGAATTGTGAGTAATTACGGGAAGGGAGGAAGGTTGTAACGCGAACTATTATTTTTTTAGTTTTTTTTTATAGAAATGCATATTGAATGCATCCACATATTTGTATTGGTTTAATGACAGCGTGTTACGGAAATAAATTCTTTTTACACTCGTAGCGAGCATTGAAAATATAATATTTCTTTTTTTACAGATCAAAAATGATCATTTACAGTTTTAGTTTTACGGAGCAAATTTGTCATTTTTATTTTAACCAAAACAGACTTTGGAATATATGAAAATTTAGAACACAAAATTAAAGCGTATTTGTTTCCCTGGTGCGTTGTTTATGTTCCGACTGTCACATTTATCGGCGAGAAATATATGAAACTTCACGACAGTGATTGAATCTGAGTCACATAAACCAAAGAAGTGTTGCATCGGCTAATATTTATGTATATATAATTGAACATATCACAAAGCTGACGATTCCTCCGAGTTTAAATGTGAGAAGAAATCTTTACTGACTAAACAATTTTAATAAATGAAAATATATTCCATTCTATCCTCAATAAATTATAGTTTAGTTTTCGTTCGAAATTAAACGTTTTCTTCTAATAAAATATTTATTTAAATTGGAATTATTTGCATTTTGAAAATATAATCTGTAATACCGTTTATACAGTTACGTCATTTCGTGCTCTCTCTCTCTCTCTCTCTCTCTCTCTCTCTCTCTCCCCCTTTTTGCTCCAGGTGGGTGAGTGTTTGCATCGTTTTAAATTTCGCTTAAAAACTAGGAAAGAGCAAGTTCACAAATTTGAAATTGAATGCAAATGCAAGAATAAAATGGAGTAAATGGCGGTCGAATGAGACAAAAGAATTCATGGAATAGCTACGTACGTACACGTACGGAACGACGTTAATAACGAAATAGTTTGACCTCCGAAATCGCCACTCAAAATATTTTAATTTAAATTTTAAATTAATTTATTTCCATTGAAGGTTTTTTCAATATTTTGTAAATTCGCTCTTATTACGCGGTAGGAATTTCGTGCCGCTCGAAAGTGTCGTGCGAGGGTTAGTCCAAAACCATGTTCATTATTTGTTCGTTATATACGGATGAAGCGAGGTCCTATACGGACTGAAGGGACGAAGAGTTAGTGTCTCTTCTTCTACGTTATACTGGAGATATAAAGAGGATTCGGTTTCCTTAAACATTCTCTCCCTCGAACGTATACTGCGTACAAACTCCTGAAAGTAAAATTGATTTAGTCATTTTGTGGGATGGAATGAGCGTGGTTTCAGTGTCACCATACTGTTACCAAACACAATGTTTGGTAACAGTATTTTCCATGACAGTAGAAGCGGTTTGTACTTTTTCTTTTTAATGTGTCTTTATAATGTCTTTGATTTGCCTTTATGAACGTTCTCTTTCCACAAAATCGACGTTTTCTCATCCTTTCGTTCTCGCAAATCTTCGTAAATTCGAATTTATCGGATCTCCGAAACCGGTGCTACGGTTCTTAAAGTAATGGAAATAAGCACTGCGTCATAGCCATTATACTTTTGGACTTCCTTTAATTAAGGTGGACGAGTGAGTATAAATAAGAATTTTTATTTTCATCCTTCATCAACTGAAAATATCAATAAAATTGTTTTTCTATTTTGGTTCCTTAAGGTTTTCTACGTCCCCAAATAGTACCACGTGACCTCACTTCATTCTCTCTTATTTTTTCTCTTCAAATTATAATTTTTATCAGTTTCAGTAATTAGGATAGACTGTGATCACATTCGGTTTCAATTGCGAGAAATATTTCCTTGTAAATTTAAGCAAAAAAGAATTATTTGATTCGTTTCATTTCATATTTGACTGAATTAACCGATAGTATATATATGTATATGTATATATATATTAGAACTTACGTTATTATAAAATATATATATATATATATATATATATATATATATATTTCTGGATGTAATTCGTTATACAGTATATGTTTGTATTCGAACACTACACTTCCGTATTCCTAACATGTCTGCTGCGGACATTGCGTGACATTCTGTTAAAGACGTTGGCACACTTTTTTCTAATATTAAGTTTTTATTTGTTGGGGAATCGCCTGAAGTCTGAGACTTACCAATGAAGAACTAAAAGCGAACGCATAAAGTTTATAGTGAAACGTAGTCAAATTTCTCTAATCCAAGTAAGGTTGAAAGTCTTCGACTTAATAAGACAATTTTGCTCGTGTTATTTGGTATTACATATTTTACGAGTTCCTTTACTGTCCTCACTTAAATTATTCATTAGAATTACGGAATAAACTGTAAATTACATTAAACAACATTACATTAATCACATTAGTACGTGTTAAGTCCGTGTACAATATTGAATATATTTCCTCTTATAACTTTATATTAATTGTTAAGTAATTCTCATTAAAGCGCGGTAAAAATAAAAATACAAAGTTAATTATTAAATGATTTGTTAATTTACATTTTGAATGTAATAATTTATGTAAGACAGATGTAAACGCATTTGCGGATTGCAATTCCAGCATATACTGAATTAATAAGATTCCATATGAGGCACGACTTTTGATCCACCCTCTCTCTCTCTCTCTCTCTCTCTCTCTCTCTACTGTATATGTTACAGTCAATATCTAAAATCAGGCAATTTGTAAACCGACTAAAATTTTAGTTGATGCGTCAAATTGTGATACACCCAAAAACCTAATACCAGTGGGCATGCATATGCAGTATTACCAGAAAGGTTGTTAGGTTAGGTTAGGTATGTGTGTATCACAATTTGACACACTGCCTAAAATTTCACATATACAGTACAGTATATATATGTGTCTGTGTGTGTGTGTGTGTGTGTGTGTTGGGAATTTGTTTAAAATAATAATGTAATTTTGAAAGAAATGAAAATATATAATGGGTATTTTGCAGTGCACTTTGAGGCTATTCAGACACGACAAAATTTATAGGTGCAATTTTCAATGCTGTTCCTTTTCGTTTGTTAAAAACACGTTCCATTCATGATTTACATTTGTGCTTTAATAAGACTTATAATAGAAACATTCCTTTACATTTCTGAAGGATTCTATGATTTAAACTGTAATTTACATCAGCATAAAAGACATAAATTATATTTATTTGTTTTAAAGTAGTTTGGGAATTTTTAGTTAAAATCATTTAAAATAAATAGTTTCCCTTTATTTCCATTTTCATTTAATTTATTTACCATAAAAAACGATTAAACATAAACTATAAAATTTGGTTAAATGACTATCAATTCTTCAAGAATAACAACAAATATTCTATAATTATGAAAACAACAACGATTAAACATTAACTTTAATCTTAACAGAATCATGTACTTGGTCTTGTAATTCAATTTTTTGGTAAATATTAAGTTTCGTGGAGACCAATGTTTTTGACAAAGTCAAAATTTGTTACAAAGATCGTGATTGGCCGAGATTGGTCACGTGGGGAAATAACTAGCCAATCTAAAACGACCACCTAACCTAGCGTAATCTGGTGTCCGTGAAACTTAATATTAGCCAAATTTTGCGTAGAATTCTGTAGTTAAAGCGTTAATTTAACTATGTTTAATTCACTTTAGTTCAGCCTTTTAAACGCTTTTAAATATAAGTGATAATAAAAGTTTCTAATTACATTTCATAAGTTTACATTTTACGTTATTTAAATAATTTATGAACTTAAACCTCGATTCAAAATCTCTCTCAAACTAACATTCATAATCTCGAGAAATTATTATTGTTATTATTATTATAATTATTATTATTATTATTATAATTATTATTATTATTATTATTATAATTATTATTATTATTATTTAAATGACAAATTATATAATGCGGAAATCTGCATAATATAAAATTTAAAAAAATATTTTAACATGAATTTTACCAAAAAATAGCCATTTTTTTAATAATAATAAACATGTAGCCATATTTGACTAAATCGTATTAAAATGGACGAAGAAAGGAAATTAATAAGAGTGAACTTGCAGATCAAATACTTTCAGTTTCAACGTCCCTTTAAGCAAATCAAATTCCATTCAAAACAACTCATTATTTATCGTAAAAAATTAAATAAAATAAAATAAAAACAAAATTAAATTTTTTTGTGAAAATTTTGCTTTCTCATTTAATATATATATATATATATATAGGGTGAACCAAATGTAGGTGGACAGTAAATGATAACGTTTATTTTGAGAATACATATTTAATTTTTTTGTATACTATAATACAAAATAAAATTTAAATAAATTTAGTTATAATATTTAATATAATAAAACACAAACACCATAGTTATAATGAACACCATAGTTATAATATAATATAACACAAACCGTATTCAACCTACTGTCCACCTACTTTTGGTTCACCGTGTATATATATATATATATATATATAATTAGAGAGAGAGAGAGAGTTCATAAATTATTTTTACAAATTCATTTCAATTTCAGTTGAATTTGTAATAATTCCTTGTATACGTTTGTTTGTTTTGAGGCTGCTGAACATCCTTCGTAACGACATAGGTCGTGTGACGATAGAGACGCGAACTACACTTTACGTGGGACCCGAACCACGGGTTGATACATCAACTGCACTTCAGACCAACTGTCGCTTTAACTTCGGTAATTGACGAAAAGCGGTGTACATATGGGGGGGGGGGGGAATTTTACGATTAAACACGTGAAATAAATAAACGATACACACCCACAAGGAAAAATGAGAAGCGATTCGAATGCCTTGGAATCGCTTTTCATTTATCCTTGTGTGCACCATATATTTAATTTAATATATATATACACAGTGCGTGTGTGTGTGTGTGTATATATAACCTTTGGTTAGCTTCCGCCTGAATTGTTCATTCTGACGAAGGTCAAGCTTTTCACTCCACCTTAGACCTACAGTTTAACGTGGAATCCGAACCACGCCCCATCAGCAGCCCAGCATCTTACTAGGGTACCCATTTACCTACCAACCACTTTCTTTATTGTGTGGAAGGATAAACAGCTGGGTTTTGCTGCGCGCCGGCTGTCGTCGGGTCTCGAACCCGGGGCCGATGGATTCGTAGTCAGCGACGCTAACCACTAAACCACCGAGGCACATGTTGTATATATACAGTATATATATATATATATATATATATACTGTATATATATATAATACTTGAAACTCTTCTTAAATAAGGTGAAAAAATTAAGGGAAGAAGAAACAACCTGAGTGTTTTTGATGACGGATTACTTCGTCTACACCCTCTCTCTCTCTCTCTCTCTCTCTCTCTCTCTCTTTCTCTCCTTCGGCGAAAATTAATCTCTCTCCACCCCCTGAAATTTCTTCTCCTTATTTAGTTTGTTCGTCATAACCTCAAGTCAGAACTGAGGTTTCACATCGCTGTGGCGTCACATCACGCAACATCACGCCGTTGTATTAGGGTTCCTCTTTCGTTCCTTATGATGGCGGTCTGGGTCGTGACTTCGGAACAAGACTGATTGATTCAAGTGTCGATACATTCATCTCGAATCCCACTTTTTTCACATACATTTCTTAAACATTCTCTTATCAATTTACTCTTGTGTATATATATATATATATATATATATATATATATATATATATAAGTGTGCATGTGTGTTTTGTGTGGACTTATCAAACATTATATTATGACGTAAAGTAAAAAAGTGCAATTTGTAAAGTAAAAAAGTTAAAATAAGTAAAGATTAGTTTTAAAAATTCAGATTTAAAAAGAAATCAAAAGAACAGATGTGCTTTTTACTTTTTTTTTTTTTCAATTTACGACGTATCATGCTCGAAATTAGTATTTGTAAACAGGTTTTACAAACATCTCAAATTCATAAAGAGTTTGTATCGTTTTCAAGCATTTTGTAAGTTCCACGTTTACATTTTTTTATTTCTCATTTTTATGGATTTGAATTTTGTATTTTATGTAATTTTCTTTAAAGAATTTCGTAACTTTTTTCCTTTTAATTTGTTTTTATATCTTTATAATACATTTCGCATTTATTCTTTTCAACTTTTTCTATCCACAAAATTAGTGTCTGCATGAAGAAAATCGTAAGGAAGACAAACTGCTTATTTTCTTCAATTTCTTGAGTTCTTCAGGACACCCTTTGGAAGATGATATATATATATATATATATATATATATATCGAGAGAGAGGAGAGAGAGAGAGAGAGAGAGAGACTATACATGGTCACGTCAAAGTTATGAGTCCTGCACATGTCTCATATTCTGTAAATTTGCTTTATCTTTCGTTTAAGATTTTAGGGATCGAAACTGATCGTGGGATGAGTTTTCCCGAAACGACGACTGTTAACTTTTTGTAGCGGGAACGAGTAATTCAGATAAGGACTGTGGCTATAAATCGTGCATTGTGGAAACCCAGTTTGCCCTAATAAAATGCCCTATTATATATTATATTGGGATATTTTAAGTGCCACGAACTCATCATAGAATGAATCCAAATCCTCAAATAAACAGTTAAAGGGCCGTGACGTCCGTATTTCAACCTTTTGTCGAGAAATCCCTAAATTACAGTCACTGTTTACTTTCAAAACATTTACTTCTTCTCTACGACTTCTTTAGGCTCTCCTCTAAACACTTTACGGTTCGTGTAAAGGCATTAAACTAATCTGTTGCTCACGTTCAACGTTTTTACTGTACTGTGTTAATCTTTATACATTCTCTTTCAGCTTCTTTAATGTTTATTGCACGTTTTAATTGTGTATTCACAAACCTAATGTCCGTATAATATTTTCGTGAACGGCGTACAAAAGAGTGCAGTAAAGTTAAACTTTTAATTTTAAGACATAACTTTAACTACTGGAGTGTTCCTGCAATATCGCCATCATAATTTGCCTCTTCATTTTCTGATAATGTGCCAGTCCGAGATCATTGCTCTACCTCTCACACACACACCACACACACACACACATATATATATATATATATATATATATATATATATATATATATATATATAACTGTAAATATAGCGAAGTTACATTAAGCCTGACATAAAATGGAGGCTTGTCTAAAACACGGGACTGAAGGAGATTTGTAGGGAGGTGATTCGGATCGTTGAGCCCTTTTTTTTTTTAATAACTATCTTTCGAATTTGCAATATATATATATATATTATATATATATATATATATATATATTACAGGGTGATGCATCAATGTGTTTCATAAATCGCAGGGTGTATTCTTGAGCAAAAGTAAAGAAAAAAGACCAGATAAACATATGTCGAAAAACCCGCAGGTTTCGAACTATAACACGCAACAGAAAAAATGAAACACTTAAAGATTTTTTTACATTTTATGCAAATACACAGTGTGATTGATACATTTGCTTCACTAAAGTAAATGTTTGAAATTCTTTCCTACTTCTTGAATGCATGCCTCAGCACGTCGCAAAATAGGATAGACGAGAGATAGTTAAAGGGGGGAAAATGAGTGAGTGTGAACAAGTGAGGGAATGGTGGTTAGCGATAGTTTACGATGAGATGGGTAGGTAGAGAGAGACGTGCTGAGGTATACATTCGAGAGGTAGGAAAGAATTTCGAACATTTACTTTAATGAAGCAAATGTATGACACTGTAAAAATCTTTAGGAGTTTTAGTTTTCGGTTGCGTACTATTGCTCGAAACCTACGGGGTTCTCGGCCTATGTTTATATGGTCTGTCTTCTTTACTTTTTTCTCAAGAATACACCCTGCAATTTATAAAACATATTTATGTATCACCCTGTACAGTGTAGCGGTTAGCCGCACTAACTACAAATCCACCGGCCCCGGGTTCGATCCCGGCGAAAGCAGACGGCGCACAGCTTATCCAGCAGTTCATCCTTCCCTACAAAAAAAAAATTGATTGGTAGATAAATGGGTACCCTTGGTGGCCTAGTGGTTAAGACGCTGGGATGCTTATCAGGTGGTCGTGAGATCGAGTCCGGGCAAGGATTTCGTAATTTCGTGGTTCGGATTCCACGTTAAACTGTAGGTCCAAGTTGGAGCAATAAGCAGTGTATCTTTGTCAGAATGGACAATTTGGGCGGAAGCAAAACCAAGGTTAACCAAGGTGTGTGTGTGTGTGTGTGTGTATATATATATATATACACATTTCAACTGCAAAGAACACGCAGTATAAATAACGTAAAGAACGACGCTTGTATAAGAGAACATTCCGCGCAAGATGAGAAGAGAGAACGAAACAAATGAAAAAATGAGGTAACCACCCAGGAATCGAACCCGGGATCTTCCGATTGCCGGTCAGATATGATAACCATTACACCACGGGCCTCACTCTAACAAATGCCGTAATTCATCTACATACGCGCAGAAACCAATGCCCCAAGGGGGCACCTCCCGCATGCCGTATCTATATATACATTTCAACTGCAAAGAACACGCAGTATAAATAACGTAAAGAACGACGCTTGTATAGGAGAACATTCCGCGCAAGATGAGAAGAGAGAACGAACAAATGAAAAAATGAGGTAACCACCCGGGAATCGAACCCGGGATCTTCCGATTGCCGGGCAGATAGTAGTGGTTATCATATCTGACCGGCATTCGGAAGATCCCGGGTTCGATTCCCGGGTGGTTACCTCATTTTTTCATTTGTTCGTTCTCTCTTCTCATCTTGCGCGGAATGTTCTCCTATACAAGCGTCGTTCTTTACGATATATATATATATATATATATATATATATAAAGGAATGACCAAATTTTACGAAACAGATTCAAAGTTATGTGTCAAGTTTGTCTTTAAAAAAAGGAAGGAAAAAAAAAGTTGACCATAAATTTTCTTTCTTTTAATTTTTACTTTCTTTACATTTTTGAAAAATTGCTTCGGAAGAAATTTTGTTTAGCTTTTGGAAATTTTTTTTTCAAAGCTTTGAAACGTTTAAAACGATACAAATCATAAACGGAAAGTCAGTTTTGGACGTTTTCAAAATGGAGGAAAAGTTTTCTCAAGTTTTTCTTCGATTACTTTAATTTAGGTGTGATGCCGTAAAGTTAGGTTAGGTCGGGATTGATTTTGCTAGGTTAGGTTTAATTAATTTTAATAGATTTATTGCTGCAATATCGTTTCTATTAAATGAATATAGTTCTGAAACGCAAGCACTTTCGGGAGTGAGGTACTAACCTCCGTTTCTGATAAACTTTATTCTTTAAAGAAATTTTATGTTTCTCAATCATCATTTATGTTTATTTTAGTTTCACGCAATGAATTCATGCCAATTATTACTTATATTTATTTAATTTCTTTTGAATGACGGCAAGTAATGGTAATTGGGTCCCTGAGGAAAACTCTTTGTAACGACTTCGGCCCAGGACCTTTGTGCACTCTCACGTCCATAGACCACTGTTCGTTCATGGAATCCTCTTCTCTTCCGACTTCTTAGATCTCTTTTCAGCCTCTCTTTTCGCGATAATTTAAAATCACTCCACTTCTAATATGACAGACTGAGCTATTATCCCTTCTTCCTCCTCGTTTCGACTGAGCTATTATCCCTTCTTCCTCCTCGTTTCGTCAAGCTCTTCTTCATGTAACCATGCACAAATCCTACTCCACACTCATTCCTCTTTCTAACATTGCCACTTCTCCCTCTCTCGACATAATAAGCAGACGGAACACGTTCCATAATGGGTGGTAATGTTCTTGTCCTCTACCCTCCACTTTTAATAAAAACTTCAGTGCATTAATGCTTGATGTCTCTTTTGCAAGTAACACAATCAAAAGCACTTTAGCTAAGCGCAAGCTTTCTTCTTTTAACTTTCATTTAAAATCCATCACTCGTCCACACACACACACACACACACACACACATTTTTTTTTTGTTACAATGGGAGGAAATACAAACTTACAGTGTATCTTACTCCTGAAGAATCATGCATCAGGACTTATAAAGCTAGGAGTATCAAAGTACAGTCTAACCACAGTCTAATGTGACCGCTATTTCAATTATGATAACACAAAGCTATGTTGCTTTCAGATGGCGATGAACCACGCAAGGAAGCTTCGTTATTGCGTTGACCCTCTATATGTTTGGCAGTGATGCTATGAGCTGCTCGTACCCTAAATGAATATGTGAGCCGAGCGGTTTTCATGATAATATACTGTACAGTATTTTCCCTGCGAACACTTGAAATCGTCATTTTACATCTTTTATAATTAGTAAATCACAAATTAAAGTTATAATATTTAGACTCATCCTATTTCGGTAACTATGTATATTGTACGTTCGTGAGGATCGGAATCCTAAGCAATTATATTTTTAGAATCAAATAGTTGATTCTAGTTTCGGTTAGGTTAGGTTATTAGGTTAAGTTAGGTTATTATTATTATTATTATTATTATTATTTTACGTATGATTTAATTATGTTTACTATTCCTGGTTGTTGTTCTTTTGTCGAAAGCAGAATATCGGTGTAACCATACTCTTGTCTACAGTACTTATTACTTATTTATGTTCTCTTCACTCCTATGTGGAACATGGGGCGTCAACTGTGCTTCGCCATCGGGTACAGTTGGCTGCTTGGGCTTTAACTTCTGGCCAGGTTCTTCCAATTCTCTTAGTTTCCATCAGTAAGGATCTCCTACAAGTCATCACCGGTCTACCCCTCTTCCTTCTTCCTTGCGGATTCCATTCCAAAGCCGTCTTAGCTATTTCTCCCTCTTCTCTCCTCAAAGCATGTCCAACCCATCTCCACGTCCTTCTCCTAATTTCCTCTTCTATTCTTTCCTGATTTGTGATCTGCCATAGTCTTTCATTTGAAATTCTATCTGGCCATCTAATTCCCATAATCCTTCTTAGACATCGATTCACAAACACTTGCACCTTCTTTGTCAGCTCTTTTGTTATCTTCCATATGTAGTAATGTCTAATTAAAAATTAGAATGTTTTGGTTATAAGAAATTAATAAAGAAGATAAGATAATTAATAAATGTAAAATTAAGATAAATATTGTTTGTTTATTTAAATTATAATAAAATACTGGTTGGCAAACAGGAGTGGGACCCGCGGAGGCTTGGTAGAGATGCCCTTCAGTCACTGGGCAGCGTTGCGCTTACGAAGGTGTCTTTTCGTGTTAGAATGTAATTGTGAATTTAAACTATTTTTTTGTGTCTCTCTCCGACTTAAGTATTATAATTAAATCCCCCTCGCATTACCACTTTTAACTAAGTCATTTCGGCATAAATAATAAAGTCAGTAAAAATGTTAAATAAGTGTATGAGTGATCCCGGTCTCCCTTGCATAACGGTTTTCCACCTCGACCCCGCTACCATGCATTTATATACAGTACAGCGAAAGCGAGTGAAAAGCGTGTAAAGAGAATGAATAATGGTAGAAGAGAAATTGAATAAGGAGTAGAAAGTAAAGTAAATAATGAATTATAATAATGAAAAAGTGTAATCACGACACATGATTCACTACCATACAAGGCGACTGATTTAACATTACTGTTAAATATTCTTATTTTAACTCTCCTCGACATCTGGTTTGATCCCATACTGGGTTTGGCAGCGCAAAAGCACCTACAGCCTTAGTTAAACTTCTTCTAATATCCTCCTCCGCTCCTCCATCCTTTGCCACTACACTACCCAAGTAGACAAACTCCTTAACCTCTCCCAGCTCAACCTCGCCAACTCTGAAGGCTCCATCTCTGCCATTTAATCTCATTATCTTAGTTTTTCCTTTATTAACTTCTAATCCTAACTTTCTTCCCTCTCTTCCCAAATCCTCTAGCTTCGCTACCATATCCTCACGCCTCTGTGACAAAAGGCACAAATCGTCGGCATAGTCCAAGTCCTCCAAAACATCCAGCAATCCCCAACCAATACCCCTTCACCTCCCTCAACCACTCTCCTTATTACAGTATCCAGCATCAACAAAAATATCACTGGTGACAACAGACAACCCTGCCTCACTCCTGTTGTCACTTCAAAAGGCCCTGTAAACTTCCTGTTATGTTTCATTATGCAAGAAAATCCTCTGTATGATTCTTTAACGATATTAATAATCTTCTCCGGTATTCCATATTTTTCCATCACTGTCCACATACATCCTCTATCCACACTATCAAAAGCTTTCTTAAAGTCTACAAACACCAAATACAGGCTGGACTACCATTCCAAGCTCTGTTCCACAATAATTCTCAGTGTATTGATCTGATCGGCACAGGATCGGGTCTCTCTAAATCCTGCCTGTTCTCTTCTTAGCTTAGCATCCACCTCCCTCCTTATTCTTTCCAAAATAATATGGGTCAGCATCTTACTAGGTGATTCCCCTCCAGTTGTCACATCGCGATAGATCTTTCTGTGCTACTGTAGTATGCGGTCTATCGACGATTGGTTAGGTTTAGTCATGATATTTTCGTTAAAACTAACTAAAATATCATGACTAAACCTAACCAATCGTCAAGGGCGATTGACAATGGGATGTAAACAAACAATTAGTAAACAAGATAAGAAGCTATAATTAAAAGGTAGACCGCCGAATCGTAGGTAGACCGCATACTACAGTAGCACCGATCTTTCTTTGGTATTTTCACCAGCAAACCCTCTCTCCATTCCTTGGGAAACTTCTCGGTTTCCCATATTATACCGAAGAGTCCATGCACTTCGTCTGTCATCATCCCTGGGTCCACCTTCAACAGTTCTGCCTCTACACCATCCATCCCTAATGCCTTTGCTCCTTTTAACTTCTTGATAGCCCTCCGGATTTCAGCCTTACTTGGTGGGCTAACATCTATATTCAGCTCCTGGTTCCCTCTCACCTCTTCTTGAATTAACTCCTCGGGTCTATTTCTATTCAAAACTTCTCTAAAGTGCTTTTTCCACCTTTCCAATTGTTGCATCTCCGCAGTCAATATAGTTCCATCCTTTGATTTTACTAGCCTTGTGTCTCTATAATTTCTCCTTGTCAGTGTTTTCGTTATCTTATATAATTCCCTCATATCTCCTCCCCGCGCTGCTGTCTCTGCCTGTTGCGCCATCTCGTTCACAAATTGTCTCTTATCGTTTCTGGCCCTTCTTTTGACCTCTCGATTCAATTGTTGTCAATTCTCCCCCAACTCCATCTTGTTTTTACGTCTTCACATCTGTTCATTCTTTCTTTTGTTTTCCTTCTTTCTTCTACCGCATGCCATGTTTCCTCCGTCATCCACTCTCTTTTCTCCTTCTTTCTGAAACCGATTGTCTCCTCTGCAGATTTCCGTAAGGTGTCTCTAAATCTCACCCACTTTCTTTCCACTCTTTTTACTCTACCCTCTTCATTTTCTTCATGTGTCAAGACTTTCTCATATTCATCCTGGCGAATAGCAAATTTAGTTCTCACAGTCAATTTGTATTCCTCTTTGACCTCCCTTCTTGCGAACCTATTTACATCAAACCGTCTCCTTCCTCTCTCGACTCTTTCCTTGGCTTTTGCCAGTCTCAATTTCACCTCAGTTATCACCAGATGATGATCGCTTGCTACATCTGCTCCTCTTCTATTTCGCACATCCATCAGCGATCCTCTCCACTTCTTCCTAATGGCTATATGATCAATCTGGTTTTCCGTCCTGCCATCAGGCAACATCCAGGAGATTTTATGACACTCTTTATGCGGGAACAGGGTACCACCAATCACAAGCTCCTCCTCTCCACAGAAATCTGTGAATAATTCACCATTTCTATTCATTACTCCTATACCATGCTTGTCCATTACATACTCTCTGTCTTTGTTTTCTCTCCCCACCTTTGCGTTGAGGTCTCCCATCAGGGTAACAATGTCTTTTCTCTTAATTCCCCCAAAAACTGTAGTGAGCTGTTCATAGAACTCTTCCTTCTGCTCATTCTCCGCTTGTTCTGTAGGCACATAACATTGAATAATTGCTATGGGTCTAGCCTTCGTCTTAAATCTTACTCTTATTATTCTTGAAGATATTGGCTCCCATTCCAATAAACTTTTCTCCACCTCTCCTGTGAGCAATATGCCTACGCCTTCTCTATGTTCTTCTCCACTTGGTCTTCCGGAGTACAATAGTTTCTGTCATGGTCCCACTTGTACTTCTCCGTCTCCTGTCCACCTCGTTTCGCTCAATCCCAGAACCGCCACCAAGTATCTCTCAGCCTCTCTCGCAATTTCCTTAGCCTCGATGCCTCGTACATAGTTCGTATATTCCAGTATCCAATTCGTGTCCGATATTTCATGCCAAAGTTCGTCAACGTTAGATCCGTCCGGTTAGGGTGATGGGTAAGCGGAATTAAAAAAAATTTAATAAGTTTTGCCTTTAAGAGGGAAGTAGTCTGGCAGAAAAGAGTTCCTACTTTCTTCAGGTTACAAGAAAGAAAAAAATTATTTACACGTATGGTAGTACTAATGTTCCCTTCACTGAGAGTAGAAATTTCATCGAGATTAGGAACTGAATCACCGAACACTCCTGGTGATTAAGTTGGCTTGGGAATGATGAACAGTCACTTATCAGTCATCATGGATGGACCTTTGATGATTCAGTTAGTTTTCATAATATTTTATATATACAGGGTGTATGATAAGTAACTCCCTATTTTAAAATTCGCGTAATTTCCCTATTTCTTACTCAATTTTAATGAAACAAACCGTAAATTATTCAGTACTTATTGAGGTTTTCATTCACAAACATTTACATCACTTTACACTTCCACATATGCTCCTGCATTATCACAACATTTCCTTAGACGAACAGGTATGTTGTCCACTGCTGCTCGTAACACGCGTTCAGGAACATTGTTGAGAACATGGTTAATTCTTTCCCCCAGTTCATCAAGATCTTTAGGTTTGTGGCAATAAACCTCTTCCTTAGCCCAATCCTACAGAAAGAAGTTACAAGGTGTTAGATCTGGGCTGTGAGCAGACCATTCATGCACACCACGTCTTCTAATCCATCGTCCTGGAAACTCGTCATGCAGCCATGCCCGCACATGGTTGGAAAAATGAGGAGGTGCTTAATAAAAGCTCAATAAATACCGAATAATTTAGTTTGTTTCATTAACATTGAGTAAGAAATAGGGAAGTTATACGAATTTTAAAATAGGGAGTTACTTATCATACACCCTATATATATAATATATATATATATATATCGGGTGGGAAAAAAAAAAAGGGAGACCTCGAACCTTGGCTGTAAAATCCAAAGTTATGGTCAGATTTCAATATTTTTTCACACCCCACAACTAAGTAAATTTCCTATACGGTGAGCGGATTTCAAAGAAAACTAATGAAAATTACGGATTTATTGAACATTTCTTTATGCCACTGGAAATTCTCCATTTACACTACTACTGCACTGTCAGGTCGGCAAAAAAAAAAAGGAGGCCTTTTAAATCCTTCATATCTCGGCAAATACGGTACATAGAAGAATGAAATTTTAGTATGTTAGTACTAGGTAATTTTATGGTTTGTATGCCATCTTGTAGCATCTCCTGTTTTATCGATTTTCTTGAGAAGCTTGTCCAAACCTCTTGCAGTTGGCTTACGTTAATTAAAATCGCTTTAATTATCGCAAGATTTTTCTGGAATATTCGCCATAAATCCAATTTCTCAGCTAAAATACTAAAATATGGCATACAAACCATAAAATTACCAAGTACTAACATACTAAAATTTCATGGTTCTATGTACCGTATTTGCCGAGATATGAAGGATTTAAAAGGTCTCCCGTTTTTTTGCCGACCCGACAATGCAGTAGTAGTGTAAATGGAGAATTTCCAGTGGCATAAAGAAATGTTCAATAAATCCGTAATTTTCATTAGTTTTCTTTGAAATCCGCTCACCGTAGAGAAATTTACTTAGTTGTGGGGTGTGAAAAAAGTATTGAAATCTAACCCTAACTTTGGATTTTGCAGCCAAAATTCGAGGTCTCCCTTTTTTTTTGCCCACCCTATATAAGAGTATATATATATATACAGGGTGTCCCAGAATTAACTATCTATTTCAATGAAATCGGACAAATTTTTTAAAAACACACTTTTATTTATGTTTATCATGTTTAATGTGTTAAAAAGTATAAATTTCTAAATTTTTTTCATAATTTTATTTTCATAATTTTTTCATAGTTTTTCAGTTTTATTTTCATTCTCTTTCAGAACCCTATTAATAATGAATACACAAGAACGCATCTTTGTTGTAACATCCCGTATCAAAGGAATGCAATGTAATGAAATCAGAGAAACATTTACAAGAAGATTCCACAGAACCGGTCCTACAGACAAAGCGATTCGTGAACTTGTGAACAAATTTAAAAGAACTGGATCCGTACACGACGAGGTGGGAAGAGGACGCCCAAGGACAGCACGTAACAGTACCGAACAGGTACGACAATTGTTTGAGGATGAACCAACAACTTCGGTTAGGGAGGCCGGTCGAAGACTCAACATATCCAAGACAACAGTTCAAAGAATCTTGCGTTCGACACTGATGAAAAAGGCTTATCACATTCAAGTACTGCATGCCCTAAATGAAGAGGATTATCCAAATCGAGCAGCAAGGTGTGCAGAAATTGTGGATCAAATCGAAAATGAAAGTTTATTGGATAACATCTTATTCAGTGATGAGGCGACTTTCCACACGTGTGGTAAAGTCAATCGACACAACTGTCGTATCTGATCCAATGAAAGACCGTCTGAAGTCATAGAATGGCAAAGAGACTCTCCAAAAGTTAACGTGTGGCTTGGAATGACCAAATCCAAAATTTATGGCCCATTCTTCTTTGCGGAGGCAACTGTAACAGGTACCGTCTACCTTGATATGCTTCAGCAGTTTCTCGAACCACAGCTTCTTGATGATGGCATTCTTGATAATGTTGTGTTTCAACAAGATGGAGCACCATGTCATTATGCTCTAATTGTTCGAGAATACCTCAACAGACGCCTTCCGAATCGGTGTATTGGACGTGGAGGACCTCGACCTTGGCCTCCGCGTTCTCCGGATTTGACACCCCTGGATTTCTTTGCATGGGGTTTCATAAAAACAAAGGTTTATCGCCAAAAGATCAATAGTTTAGCTGAACTTAAAGAACGCATCCAGTTGGCAGTGCGGGAGATAACACCTGAAATGCTTCAAAATGTGTTTCGCAGCGCTGAGGATAGATTTGAAATTTGTAGAGATACAGACGGTGCACATGTTGAAACTTCTCAATAATGTTTTGACTTATGATTTATAAATCTATTTGTTTTTGTATCATAATTTAGTAATAAACACAAAATTATGTCAGTTTTTATTAAATTTGTCCGATTTCATTGAAATAGTTAATTCTGGGACACCCTGTGTGTGTATATATATATATATATATATATATATATATATATATAATGTGCGAAAAAGTTTAATTACATTTGAAAAACTAATGAAAAGTTGTATTTTGGTTAGAACATTATTGACAGTTAAAGGAAAAAACAAAATAATTTCGGAAACAACGGATTTGAAAATGAAAATGAAAATGAAAAGGTTTATTGGCAGACTATAGTCCATATGACAGATATTATTAATACAATGACAGTTCATATACTAAGGATAGAAATATATATACAATTGATTAGAAATAATACTGTAATGTCGAAGTTAAGTGGAGCTACAGACAGACGTTTTCGTACCAAGAAATCCATAGCTTAGAGGATAAATGGCAGGACTCATGGATAGCTTGGATGATCGGGTTGGTTGATTTTTTAATTCTTTGCATTAGACTGTGTTGAGCACGTTTTGTTACCTCCGGGAAGCTCGGGACATTGCAGGTAGCAAACATTTGCGAAGCTGAGCATCTCGGGGGTAATTTATGTAAGAGTCTAAAAGACCTGTTGTACAGCAAATTTAGAGTTCTGACAGAACCTTTTTTATAATTGACCCACAGTTGCTGTCCGTATATATTACTGCAGAAAGTACGAAAGAGAGTGTCTTTAGCTTCACTTGTACAGAATCGAAAGTCCCTTATGGTCATATTCGCTTTAGCACACAGGCTTCGAGATTGTTTTCTTATATCCGAGTCATCACTCAAGGAGCTGGTAATAGTTTGACCCAAATACTTAAACTCTTGTACTTCCTCAATTACTTCACCATTCATTTTAAACCTTATATCAGCTGGCTGATTACAGCTTTTAGGATGACATTGCATAACCTTAGTTTTTGTAACATTAAAAAGAATATCATGTTTTTGCGAATACACTTCGCAGACTTTTAGTAGCCGTTCCAGACCTTTAACAGAGGGACTTATTAACACCATATCATCGGCATAAACTAAGTTATTTATCCTTGTGTTATCTATACAACATCCCACTGTTGCCTCATTAAGTGAAGCAATTAATCCGTCGATGTACACATTAAACAGCATAGGGGAGAGCAAGGAGCCTTGTCTCACCCAGCAAGAGGAGCCAAAACACTCGGATAGTACATTGCCCCACCTAACAGTGAAAGATTGGTGGGAATACCAAAATTTCAATAAATTTAATATGTACATGGGAACCTTCCTGTCTTCTAGGTTTGCATATAAAATATTGCGGTTCACCCTATCATATGCCTTACTTATATCTAGGAAACAGCTATAAATAGTTGAATTACTGTCAATGTATTTAGATATTGTTTCTTTAAGTGCATAGATACACAGGTCAGTTGACTGGGACCTTTTAAAGCCAAACTGATTAGATGTCCATAGGAAATCATTTAATCGGCGTAACAAGAATTTTTCTAGTAGTTTCGAGAAGCAGGAAGCGACAGCAATAGGCCTGTAATTATTGCTGGACAGAATGTCTCCGTACTTATTTTTTGACCAGGGGCAAGATATATACCCTCATGAACTCTGCAGGGATATAGCTATGAGCCAGCATGGCTGATATGAGCAATGATATATGCAGACATACTACGTTATTTGCATATTTTAAGTGCTCATTCGATAAGTCATCTACCCCTGACGCAGAACCAGTCTTTAACTCTTTAATTAACCTCTTTACTTCAAAAAATGATATCAAAGTATTTTCCCTTGTCCCTCCCACAATCGTTTCGCTGTAATCTATCTTAAGATTATCCCTACCCACACTGTTAAGAATGTTAGAATAATGGTTTTTCCACAGCTTTGCAATTTCATCATCATCCTATAAAATGAATAAACTAAACCAAAATGAAACGCATAATAGGAAAAAATAAAATTAATGCTGAGCAAATGTTTAAGTACAGATGATTAATGTGGTTATGCCCTTTAGTTTGAATAACTTCAGTCAAACGATTAGAATACTCCTCTACAAGGTTCCCGCACTTCCCAGGAGAGATTCTAGCCCATTCTTCTTGACAAAATTCTCAGAGTTGATTGAGAGTTGGTGGCCTCCGCGCATGGGCAGCTCTCTCGAAATCAAACCACCAATACTCAATCAGTTAGATCTGGTAACTCGCTTGGCCACTCCTGAAGCTTCCATTTCTTTATCTTCAGCCATACCTTGGTAGATTTGGTCATGTGTTTCGAATCATTGTCCTGCTGCAGAATAAAATTGTGACCCATGGAAAGCTGACGAACTGAAGGCATGACAGTTTCTTCCACATTTTCTTGATATTTGGTGGAATCCATATGCCCGTTGATTTCCATCAATTTACTATGCCCAGAAGCACTGAAACAGCCCCACAAAATAATACTGCCATCGTCATTTTTGACCGTGGGTATAGTGTTTTATCCTTCAAATGCATTATCAGACTCCCTTCAGATATATCACTGATCATTGTGGCCAAAGAACTCAATCTTGGTCTTATCAGTCCACACTACCGTCTTCCAGTAGTCAATGCCATGATTTCGGTGGTCGTTGGCATACTTTAGACGAGCAACCTTGTGAGTTTTCTTGGGCAGTGGTTTTCTCCGTGCAACGCGTCAGGAGCCCATTTTTGTTCAGTGTCTTGCGTACACTGGAAGTGTGAACATTGATTCCAATTTGGCTCAAAGAATGCTTTAGTGCCGCAGAATTCAACCATCGTCATTTTTGACCGTGGGTATAGTGTTTTATCCTTCAAATGCATTATCAGACTCCCTTCAGATATATCACTGATCATTGTGGCCAAAGAACTCAATCTTGGTCTTATCAGTCCACACTACCGTCTTCCAGTAGTCAATGCCATGATTTCGGTGGTCGTTGGCGTACTTTAGACGAGCAACCTTGTGAGTTTTCTTGGGCAGTGGTTTTCTCCGTGCAACGCGTCAGGAGCCCATTTTTGTTCAGTGTCTTGCGTACACTGGAAGTGTGAACATTGATTCCAATTTGGCTCAAAGAATGCTTTAGTGCCGCAGAATTCAACCGAAGATTAGGAATCTTTCGTGGTTGTCCACTACGAGGTAGCGGTTTGTTGATTCGAAGGTGCTTCCACTTACGAATGACGTTTGAAAAATTATGGAATGACTTGCATACCGATATAAAAAATATCGTGAATGTAAATTTGTTTAAAACCAAGTTGAAATCCCGATTAATAATGGCATACTAACAAAAATCTAGGATTAATATCCACTAATATTGTTTAATATTGTCCATTAATATTGTTTAATATTGTAATACATGTTTTAACTATTAATAATACTTATTTACTTATTTATTTATTTATTATTATTAATTTATAATAACTACCTGCTTATTTTTAATAAGAGCCCAGTAAGGCCTAAAGCTTAAGGGCCAAATTAAATAAATTAAATAAAATAAATAGTCGAGCTTCACAATTATACGGTAGTTAACAAGCAGCAACAAGCCTACTTGCGGTATTACAATAACAGAAATATATGAGTTCGATTTAACGTTATTGAAAAACACCTCAGAGAGCCTATGCGTTTAGGCTGAGCGTTTCGTGAGTTTATAGACTATTTAACAAAGGCCCAACATGACGCATTAAACACTGTGGGCGAAGTAAGTTGGTCCTATGCAAAAGGTTTATAGACCTGGATTTGGTGATGGGAGGCTGAGATGCGGGAGCCTATGAGCTGGATAAACGATGAAAGTTTGAGGACGGATTAAGTTTGCGAGAGTGAAGTGCTTAAGACATAGGATGAAGTGGTTGCAGGCTTGCAACGGTGGTGTACTTTTTGCTGAATCGAAATGGGATTCGAAGTCCGAATGGACGGATGTTTTGAGTAGAGGAAAGGTCGGACGAATAAGGTCGAGTGAGTTTTGGGGTCGCCGTCGAGAGGAAGCAGAGCTTCAGTGACGAAAGCCGGAAAACAGAGAGCGAGTGGAGTGAAGAATGAGGAGTGAGAGCGAACGATCAACGATCAAAGAAGTTGGAATAGTAGGGGTAAAGGTGTAGTATTGACACACCTTTGGTAGTGGTAGAAAAAAAGTTAGGAAATGAAGTATAGTAGGAGTTGAAAGATTCCAGGTTGGCTGGAGATCTCTGTCATCAACGAGCGAACTGAAGTGGACTCACGCTTTTATAGTCGTGCTCTGGTGATATCGAAATTTATTGCAGATTCTGGAATCATACGGAAATCTGTATTTTCCATGCGGGCTTCCGTCCACGCGTTCGGATTTCGCCACTTTGTTTACTTCTTCGAACCGTGAAAAAGGAGGTGAGGAAAGAAATTTCCGGTCTGTCGCTACACACACACACACACATACACACATATATATATGTCATATATATATATATACACACACCAGAAACAAATCTTAACTATATATATATATATAATATATATATATATATATATAATATATATATATATTATATATATATATATGATATGTACAGTATTGTGCAAATTAATGTGAACCTGAAAAAAAATAGGTGTTTTCTGGTTGTAACGGAAAGTTTGATTTTTTTTAAGCGAAATATATTGATTTGTTTTATAAAACAATAGTATTCTGCAATCTGAGACATGATTGTATCATCTTAAAAACATTATTCCTTATACAGGGTGGGGCACGGGAACCAAGTGTTTTTGGAATAATCAGGAAAATGATATTTATTTTTATAAAGAAAAATATTGGTAGAACAACATTCGTAAGAACATAGCATTTCATGTCATAATAATCATGTACCGAAAATTATATCTGGCATATGATGTCCTTGGCCGTCGACGCATTGTTGAAGGCGTTTACGAAAATTGGCCTCCACTCTTCCCAGCAGGTCTCTGTTGATTTGGATGATTTGTTGACGGATCGCTTCCTTCAATGCATCTAATGTACGGGGCTTGTCCTCGTAGACACGTGACTTGAGGTACCCCCATAGAAAGAAGTCACATGTGGACAAGTCAGGGGACCGAGGGGGCCATGCAATGTCACCAAATCTCGAAATGAGATGGTTGGGAAACAGGGGCGAAGAACAGCCATTGACGCTCTGGCGGTGTGTGGCGTGGCCCCATCTTGCTGAAACCACAAATGTCGACGAGCAATACGCCTTCTTCGTAACTCAGGGATGAAAAAGGTGTTCACCATCTCAATGTAACGCCCAGATGTTATGGTAACGGTAACCCCATTTTGTTCGAAGAAATAGGGACCGATGACGCCAAACTTTCCCACCGCGCACCAAACTGTAACCTTAGGGCTATGCAGCGGTTTTCATGGAGTTGTCGCGGATTTTCAGCAGCCCAATACCGACAGTTTTGATTGTTGACGGCCCATTAAGGTGGAAATGGGCTTCATCACTCATTACCACCATCATGTTTTCATTCTGCTCATAAAGTGCAAGCATTCCTGTGCAAAATTCAGTCGTTGGGGGCAATCGTTTACATTCAATTCCTGCACCATCGCTAACTTGTATGGGTGAAAATGTAATTCTTCATGCAAAATCCGTCTAACAGTACGATTGCTGATTCCGAGTGCAGCTGAATGTCTCCGAGCAGAGCGGCCTGGGCTTTGCAACATCGCTTGTCTGACCCTTTCAACGTTCTCTGGAGTACGCACAGTGCGTTGCGGCCCTTCGGTTTTGTTTTCATTATTGAGCCTCCTGTTCGAAGATTGTTAACCCAACGTAAGATTGTGTCACGAGCGGGAACAGAGTCATTTCGATGAATGTTGAATCTGCGGCGAAACGCACGCTGAACTGCTGTCACTGACTCGCCACTCCTAACAAAATGATCATACGCGAACATGCGGTGTTCTAACGTCCACTGCTCCATGATGGCACCTGAAAGATAAAGGTGAGTGTTAGTTAAAGTTAAATGCTATGAACCCAGGAATGGAATGCTACCTACCGCACGCCCCTCCCATTCCTAATGGCCGATTACTAGCTATTCAAAAAACACTTGATTCCCGTGCCCCACCCTGTATGATATAGGATTGCGACATCATTCAAGGATATTGCGTCATCTTTGGAAATCGGAATTGACATTAATTTTTTGTCTATTAATTCAGTGTGTTCTTGTCAGTCGTTGGAGTTGAACGTTTGACCTCAGTATTTTTGTATTCCACAGTTGATTATGGATATTACAGCGAGAGAAAGGAGTAAAATAATCACATTACATGAACATTCAGCACCCACACACAGAGAAATTACTAGTGAAGTAGTTTGGGAGATGTCAATAAAATTAAGAAGAAGGAAACTACTGGCTATATATCTCCATCAACGAAGGGTAAATGCGGAAGGAAACGAAAAACAACACGTAGAGATTATATAAAATTAATACGAGCAAGCAGGCACCAAGGAAAACTAGTGACATGCTTAACCAAGAACTAACAGCAGCAGGAATCCAGGTATCATCATCAACTGTAAGACATCGATTGCTGGAAGTGGGGCGCAAAGCCAAGAAACCTACGAAAAAATAATTGTTAACCAAAGCAATGAAGATCAAACGTTATGTGTGGGCCAAAAAATACGCCTGCTGGTCAAAAGAAGATTGGTGTAATGTGTTATTTTCAGACGGGTCATTTTCTTGTTCAAGGTCAACAAGTGCGTTTTGTAGGTCATTCGCCAAGTGAACTCACAACCAGTTTCCACTATAACCAAACTGTGAAGCACTCGAAGAGGAAAATGTTCTGGGGATGTTTTTCTTCGCAACGAACTGGCCCTTTAGTACCTCTGAATGGCATGATGGACAGCAAGAAATATATTGAACTAGAACGCCATCTCAAACCAGAACTGCAAAAATTGTCCTCAAATGCGATTTTCCAACAGGATCTGGCTCCATGCCGTACAGCAAAATGTGTTAGCTAATTTTTTTCCGTCTCATCTACCCTGTGAGCAGTCCAGCATACTCTCAAACACACTTCTCTCTCTATTCCTCTCTACATATACATGCATCTTGTACACTGCATAATAGGGTGTGTCAATTTTGTCAACTTTTTTCAAATCAATTTTGGTAGTGAAAATATAGTCTTTTCACTATTCATCTGTCACAGAATTATCCCACTGATCGCATATGGAGTGTTTCCAAGGTCATATAGTTGTTGTACAATGTACAAGTCACAACATGAATAGAACTGTCCCTCACTCTCAGTCCTCAGTTTCCTCTTAGATGTCATAGATGGTGGTTTGCTGTTATTGCTCTTGTACCTACTTCATAGTTATTCTACTAGACGAATACTACAGTTTAACTGTAAGTATGAATTATTGATTATTACAATTATTTATTATTATCATATTCTTCTGTCTAATTATGTTGTAATCCCATGAAATATTTTTTATTGAATTTTAGAACATCGAATGACTAAACTTTGAAACATCGTAATTGATATAAAATACTTAAATGTTTTTCTTTCTTTTCAGATATTCCTAAGATGCCAAAACTGAAGACAAGAGGTCAGTCATCATGCCACTTGAGCCTGTTAGTCGGTACAGGCAAGGAGCTTCCCGTATCAGAACTACCAACAGTGCGAGACATGCTGAGACTAGGGTTACTCCTTCGTGAACAAAATACAAGGATAGAAGGAACTATACAGAGAAAGAGCTCATAAGGAACAT